>ONZH01023321.1:0-26748 GCA_900303285.1 Rhinella marina
TGACCTCTGGCATCAACAAGGCATTTCGCCCACAGAACTGCCTCTCACTGGATGTTTTTTCTTTTTCGGACCATTCTCTGTAAACCCTAGAGATGGTTGTGCGTGAAAATCCCAGTAGATCAGCAGTTTCTGAAATACTCAGACCAGTCCTTCTGGCCACCAACAACCATGCCCACGTTCAAAGGGCACTCAAATCACCTTTCTTCCCCATACTGATGCTTCGGTTTGAACTGCAGGAGATTGTCTTGACCATGTCTACATGCCTAAATGCACTGAGTTGCCGCCATGTGATTGGCTGATTAGAAATTAAGTGTTAACGAGCAGTTGGACAGGTGTACCTAATAAAGTGGCCGGTGAGTGTATATATGTAGCTAGTGGTTTTATATATATATATATATATATATATATATATATATATATATATATATATTGTGAGGCAGCGACAGGTAAGGCAGTGACAGGTGCCGTATTTGAGGGAAGATACGTGTCACCCAGAATGCTGCAGAAAGCATTCTGAGTAGGAGTTCGGTATATTAGGAGCGTGCCACCAAGGTGCCCAGCCTAGGTGGGGTAAAGGCCAGCAACTCTGTGTTCACTGAGGTAGTCAGTGAACACCCTAATAGTTAGAGTAGCTGGTTCCAGCTAGTCCGGGTCTGGCTTTTACTGGGAACAGGCAATGTGCTGGGTGGGTGCCTGTTCCCCATGCTCCAGTTCAGGTTTTCAGGTGTGCTCATGTCCAGCATTTCTATTTAATCCTGCTGCTGGACTTAGGTGTGGCTCAGTCTGGAGAAGTGAGCAGTCAGTGTGGGGCAACACTGACTGTGTGTGCTGCATTTATTTGACCCGGCTGCGATCCGGAATTATGGCTGTATCATTTGGAAAGCTAAATAAACAAGGACTTGTGAGAAGTTCGTGGTGTCCCTGCCTCTTTTCACTGGTCAAGTGAGTACGATTCCTTACATTTGGTGGAGGATGCGGGCAGCAGACCAGTGAGGCAAACACAATGGTGTATGTCCTGGATAAAGCTGGCCAAGTTTTGCCCTAAACCAATGGACAGCATGGAGGCCGTGTTACAGCAGCTGGTTCAAGCGAATGCCCAACAGCAACAGACTAACAACCTGTTGATTCAACAGATGGCGGCCCAGCAAGTGACCCCACCAGCAGTGACCCCGTTTCCAACTGCAGCCCGGAATAAAGTCCGGTCAGCACTGAGGAAAATGAGTCCAGAGGACGACGGGGAGGCCTTCCTTACGGTGTTTGAAAGAACCGCGGAGCAGGAAAACCTGCCGTCCGACCAGTGGGCTGAAGTGGTGGCACCGTTCCTGGTAGGAGATGCCCAGAAAGCCTATTTTGACCTTAGCCATGAGGATGCCCAGGACTATAAGAAACTCAAAGGTAAGGTTTTGGCCCGGATGGGGGTCAACACTTATGTGCGAGCGCAAAGGGTGTTCCAGTGGGTGTTTTCAGGGTCCCAACCCGCCAGGTCTCAGGCATATGACTTGTTGCACCTGGTGAAGAAGTGGCTCCAACCTGAGACTTTAAGCCCTGCCCAAATGATTGAGAGGGTGGTAGTGGACCGGTTTATACGCACTCTGCCAGCTTCTATTCAGCGCTGGGTGGGTCAAGGAGACCCAGGCAACCTTGACCAGCTGGTTAGCCTGGTCGAGCGGTATATGGCGACCCAGGACTTGGTAAGGGGTTCTGCACATGCAAGGGATGTACACCAGCCCCCCACCCAGCCTAGGGAGCCTGGGAAAAGGTTACGTCTCCCTATGGGGGGACATGCAAACCAAATCCCTATTAAGTGAGACCCGGGGTCCCGCGAGGCCACTGTAAGTCGGTGCTGGCGCTGCCACGGTCCAGGACATATGGCTACAAACTGCCCCATAACTTTTGAACCCATGGACTGCGCGTTCGCTCGCCAGTACTCCTTCTATGCCCGGCCTGTGTGTACCGCTGACCCCCTGATGGCTGTGGATATGCCCCCCCTGTGTCAGGTCTCCATTAACGGGTACCAGGTCAAGGCACTGCTGGATTCTGGGAGCCTGGTGACCCTCGTGCGTGGGTCGCTGGTGTCAGAAGAAGTCCCAACGAATCAAAAATTAGCTATAGTCTGTATTCATGGCGATCTGCGGGAGTATCCCACCACGAGGATTACCCTGTCCACAGCAAGTGGGGATGTACAACACGTTGTGGCGGTAGTACAACATCTTCCCTATGACGCCATTTTGGGAAGAGACTTACCTATATTCTGGACTTTGTGGAAGGACAGAATGCGTTCTCTGGGGGAGGAAACCTGTCCGGGTCCGGAACCCGAAGACCCCGACTCCGGGGTACCAGCCATAGGGGTCACCACCACAGATCTAGAGTGTAATCCCGATAGGTTTCCCTTAGATGTATTGGCTGGAGAGACTGTCGAAACCCCATCCCTCCTAGATCTCGAGGTGTCACGGGACACATTCGGGACCGCCCAGCTCCAGGATCCTACGCTGATACGGGCGAGAGAAAGAGTATCAGTAATTAATGGGGTAGCCCAGTACCCAGGTGCAGAATCAGAGTTTCCACACATGGCCATTAACCAAGAATTATTGTACAGGGTGGACAAGGTACAACAAGAGGTAATAGAGCAGTTGGTGGTACCATAGCCTTACCGCCGTATGATATTAGACATGGCCCACACGCATGTACTGGGAGGACATCTTGGGGTTAAAAAGACCCAAGAACGAATAATGCAGAGGTTCTTTTGGCCTAGCATATATGAGGAGGTTCGGAGCTTCTGTCAGTCCTGTCCTGTGTGCCAGATAACTAGCCCCCAGCCACACTACCGTAGCCCCTTAGTACCTATGCCAATCATAGAGGTGCCGTTCGAAAGAATAGCGATGGATCTGGTGGGACCAGTAAATAAGTCGGCCAGAGGTCACCAGCATATCTTGGTGGTCCTAGATTATGCTACCAGATATCCTGAGGCAATTCCACTGCGCCATACGTCGGCTAAGCTTATAGCCAAAGAATTAATGGAAATTTTTTCTCGCGTAGGGATACCTAAGGAGATCTTGACAGATCAGGGGACTCCCTTCATGTCTAAAGTCATGAAGGAACTCTGCCGGTTGTTAAATGTTAAACACTTACACACGTCCGTGTACCATCCCCAAACAGACGGACTGGTGGAAAGGTTTAACAAAACTCTAAAGAACATGCTCAAGAGAGCTGTATCTAAAGATGGGAAAGATTGGGATCTCCTGCTGCCGTATGTATTGTTCGCTGTGCGAGAAGTGCCCCAGGTGTCCACTGGGTTCTCGCCCTTTGAATTATTGTATGGCAGGCACCCCCGGGGTTTGCTTGACGTTGCTAAAGATTATATGGGGTGGGCTGTTGCTCCCATGCAGAGTGTCATCGAACATATAGAGAAAATGCAGGAAAGGATGGAGACAGTTCTGCCGATTGTCTGGGAACATATGGAAGCGGCACAACTGGCTCAGAGCCGGCTATACAACCTGGCAGCCAGGGTGAGGACCTTTAACCCAGGTGACCGGGTACTGGTAATTATACCCACAGTTGACAGTAAGTTCCTTGCAAGGTGGCAAGGGCCCTACGAAGTGATAGAGAAAGTGGGGACAGTAAATTACAAGGTACGCCAGCCAGGTCGGCGAAAGCCAGAACAGGTGTACCATGTCAATTTATTAAAGCCCTGGAAAGATAAAGTCTACTGGTGGACAACCTGCTCTCGGTTTCCTCTGTGAAGAAGGCTCCATCTTCACCGGTGGTCTCCGAGAAAGCTTCCGCCACAGTGAAAATAGCGGATGGCCTGTCTACTAAACAAGGTCAAGAGGTCAGGGAGTTCGTGAGTCGGAATAGGGATGTTTTCTCCGAACTTCCTGGACGTACATCCATAATCCAACATGACATTGTCACTGAGCCCCAGGTCAAAGTTTGCTTAAAGCCTTATCGGGTACCTGAGGCTCGGCGACAAGCCATATCTGAGGAAGTGAAGTCAATGCTGCAACTAGGGGTCATTGAAGAGTCTCGGAGTGAGTGGGCTAGTCCAATAGTCCTAATACCAAAACCAGATGGTACGTTACGATTCTGTATCGATTTCCGGAAACTCAATGAGGTCTCAAAATTTGATGCCTACCCAATGCCCCGAGCTGATGAGTTAATAGAGAGATTGGGACAAGCCCGGTACTTTTCAGTCTTAGATCTTACAAAAGGGTATTGGCAGGTGCCCTTAACTGAGGCTGCAAAGGAAAAAACTGCTTTTGTCACCCCCGAAGGGCTGTATCAATACAAGGTGTTGCCCTTTGGGTTACATGGTGCTCCAGCCACGTTCCAGCGGCTAATGGATATCATCCTCCGGCCCCATCGTCAGTATGCTTCGGCATACCTCGATGATATAGTTGTATTTAGCACGGACTGGGAGAGTCACCTACCGAAGGTGCAGGCGGTAGTGGATTCTCTCCGAAAAGCGGGATTGACCGCCAACCCCAAGAAGTGTACGATAGGGTTGGAAGAGGCTAGGTACCTGGGATATGTAATCGGACGGGGAGTCATCAAACCCCAGGTAAATAAGATAGAAGCTATACAGAACTGGCCCCGCCCCCTGACGACGAGGCAGGTGAAAGCCTTCCTAGGGTTAATGGGATATTGCCGAAGGTTTATTCCCAATTTTGCCACTTTGTCAGCTCCATTGACAGATCTTCTAAAAGGTCGGAAGTCCGTAATGGTCCGCTGGAATGTTCAGGCAGAGAAGGCCTTCAGAGCATTGAAGTCTGTGTTGTGTGGGACATCGGTCCTGGTTACACCCGACTTCAATAAAGAATTTATTGTACAGACAGATGCCTCTGAGGTAGGGCTAGGTGCAGTGCTGTCTCAGGAGGTTAACGGGGAGGAGCATCCCGTTAGTTTCCTGAGCCGTAAGCTAACGCCAGCGGAAACAAGGTACAGCATAGTGGAGAGGGAGTGCCTGGCCATCAAGTGGGCACTCGAGTCTCTCCGCTATTATCTGCTGGGGAGGACGTTCTGTCTGGTGACTGATAATTCACCTCTCACGTGGATGAGCCAGGCGAAGGAGAGAAATGCTCGGGTTACCAGATGGTTTCTCTCCATGCAAAACTTCAAGTTTACAGTGGAGCACAGGGCAGGGACGCTGCAGGGGAATGCAGATGCTCTGTCCAGAGTCCACTGCATGGCATGTGTTCACTCCCACAGGTTTGAACAGAGGGGGGGGGTATGTGAGGCAGCGACAGGTAAGGGCAATGACAGGTGCCGTATTTGAGGGAAGATACGTGTCACCCAGAATGCTGCAGGAAGCATTCTGAGTAGGAGTTTGGTTTATTAGGAGCGTGCCACCAAGGTGCCCAGCCTTGGTGGGGTAAAGGCCAGCAACTCTGTGTTCACTGAGGTAGTCAGTGAACACCCTAAGGCTCCATTCACACGTCCTGTTTTTCTTTCCTGATTCGATCCTGATCCATTCATTTCAATGGGTCCTGAAAAAATCAGGATTGAATCAGGAAAGAAAAACAGGACGTGTGAATGGAGCCTAATAGTTAGAGTAGCTGGTTCCAGCTAGTCCGGGTCTGGCTTTTACTGGGAACAGGCAATGTGCTGGGTGGGTGCCTATTCCCCATGCTCCAGTTCAGGTTTTCAGGTGTGCTCATGTCCAGCATTTCTATTTAATCCTGCTGCTGGACTTAGGTGTGGCTCAGTCTGGAGAAGTGAGCAGTCAGTGTGGGGCAACACTGACTGTGTGTGCTGCATTTATTTGACCCGGCTGCGTATCATTTGGAAAGCTAAATAAACAAGGACTTTGGAGAAGTTTGTGGTGTCCCTGCCTCTTTTCACTGGTCAAGTGAGTACAATTCCTTACATTATAATATATATATATATATATATATATATATATATATATATATATATATATATATATATATATATATATTATGGTATGGATACACAGTGACATGTGTTGAGTGACATTTCATATAATGCAAAAAAAAATCCGTCCAAGTCAGATCTTTTGCTACTGTTGTGTCACACCCACAGCGTGTCGCATTGCAACACCATTGAAATACATTATATGAAATATTCTATGTTTTTTTGTTTTTTTTGCAGCCCATATGTGGAACCATTCACTTCAATGGGACCGCAAAAAAAACTAAAAGGATACCGTGTGCATTTCATATTCTAGTCCAAGAAAACCCCTTTAATGTTGGTTTAAGGCCAGGGCTACACATCAGATAGGCTTAGGAAACCTAATTTGAATATCTTTCCCAGAAACCCAGAGGCTCATTACCTGTCCTACAATACATAGGTCCTACGTATACTAGGTGCTCTCCATCATGAGAGAGAGTACCCTTCAGAGAGTGCATATGTATTGCCGAGAAACCAAAAATTGGGAGCAACTTCTGAACCGGCAGAATCAATTTGCTTACCCTTAGGCCTCATGCACATGACCATAGCAGGTCTGAGCCCTTATTGTGGCCCACTTCTGTCTGTGCCTCCACACTGCAAAAAAGTAGTGCAGAGCATCAGATGCGAATCGTGGACCCCATTCAAGTGAATGGGTCTGCGTCTGCAGACGGTGGGCACCCGATCGGTGCCCGTGCATTGCTCTCCTGATTTATTTACATCTGTGACTTCTAGCCATGGCTGTTTCCCCCTGTCCCCTGCATTCATGACAGCTGTGATGTGCTGTGTCCAAAACAGAAGGCTTCAGTGCAAGAATAGAACATCACAGGAAGCTGACAATATCCAGTGCTGTGGGAAAAGGCCGACTTTCAGTGAAGAAGATAAATGGTCAAAATTGTGATTAGGGGGTATATATATATATATATATATATATATATATATATAGGCTCTAAGACCCTGGTCCCGGAAAAGCTAGGGCAAACTAGTGACCGGCCCTGAATGTCTGTATTGACCCCTGGCAATGATTACTGGAACATACACTGGAGTTGTTACATAGTGAAAATAAAGGATTTCTATTCCTTAGTTATATTATTATGGGGTGACATCATCTGATCTATAAAACAAGGTTCCAGCTTGTAAATGTACATGAATGAGCTGTAGCCATTAATTCAGCATTTCAGCTCGTTTTGGTATGGGTAAAACCCATTTTAATGGCACGATCAGCATGAGATTTTGCTGAGAGTGATATTGCTGTCCCAAAGCTAATTAAGCTGGAGTGTGACTCTGCTAATTATCAGGTCCAGAATTAGGTTTCACACCAGGTCTAAATTACAGTGTTCTCAGCGGGTCATGTTTTTTTTTTCCTATCTCCTTGCCCTTGATGGACAACCAATAACCTCTTATTTTCTCCCAGCAATGTTTCCCAGATGTACATTACTTTCCGGATGTGTAAACGAGGAAAATGCATCTCTATAAAACAAATGAACTTTTCCAATTTCATGGCTAACCCTGTCTTTAAAAAAAAAAAAATCTAATTCATTTTTGTTGAAAAATAACATTCTCATTAAAGGTGTCCTCACTTCTACTAATAATCCATTTATTTATACTCACAAGTTCACAATTAATACAAAGAACCAGACTCTATCATGTAAAAAGACTATAAGGCCTCTTTCACACGAACGTATTTTTTGCGGACCCATTCATTTCTATGGGTCCGCAAAAAATGCGGACAGCACACCGTGTGCTGTCTGCATCCGTTGCTCCGTTCCGTAGCCCGCAAAAAAAAAATAGAGCATGTCCTATTCTTGTCCGTATTACGGACAAGAATAGTACTGTTCTATTAGGGGCCAGCTGTTCCGTTCCGCAAAATACGGAATGCACATGGATGCTATCCGTTGTTTTTGCGGCTCCGCAATTTGCGGACCGCAAAACACAACGTTCGTGTGAAAGAGGCCTAAAGCTAATTACATCTAGCTTTTTCTTTCCTTTTTTTTCTATTTAAATCTGGTTACTAATTACCGTAGATTAGAATCATTATTTCAATATTTTCCTGATATCCGTATAGCTGCACCTTTCTACCCGAAAGTAAAGCACAGAAGGGTTGTCAACATTTCATGATGGTTTTCAGTACATACCTTATCTCTATCAGTTCATAGACCACATGCATTATACTGTAGGTGTACATTTGGCTCATTCACATCAATACTAAGCTTTCGCTAATCATTTCTGTTGTTCTGGTCCATTAGAGGTACAAAACAACAAAACTGACAGAAGTGCCGGATGGCTTACTTAGCAGAATCTGTGAAGCAGACTCATGGTAGAGCTTCTAAGGCAGGTGTGAACATAGCCTAAAATTGCTAGTAATTTCTTGATATATTAAATAACAAACACTGCATATTACTATCGTTAGGGTCCCTACACACAGAAATTTGCATTGGCATTTTTTGGGTTGCAAAAATGCCACAATAAATAACTGCATGCATTTTTTTTGCCATCTGTGTATTTTTGCCATGTTTTATGTTTGTTGTTTATAAACACTTGGAGAGATTTATCAAAACGGATATAAAGAAAACTTGCTTAGTTGCCCATAGCAACCAATCAGCTTCCACATTTCACTTTTCAGAGCTCCTTTGGAAAATGAAAGGTGGAATCTGATTGGTTGCTATGGGCAACTGAGCCAATTTTCCTTTTCACCAGTTCTGATAAATCTCCCCCAGTGTGTCTTACCACTAGTATTTTCTTCATGCCATTTTCCGCCAATAGAAAAGGTGATGAGAAAACGGCAGAAAAAAACAGCCAAGTGCTCCAGCATGGCTTTTGTCCTCTGTTTCATATTTTCCATAGACCTTCAGCTAACATCTGGAGATTGTGTTTTGACTGCAGCAAAAAAAAAAAAAAAAACAGGAACAAATAACGCCACTAAAAACATAAGTGTGCAGAAAAATACCCCCGAAAAAAAATTTGCTTGAACCCACCCTTACAGTATTCATAATCTCTTAGGGCAGGTTACAATTGCACTTATATATCCGTATATACGATTATATACCCATAACCCAGCTCATTCCCTGTAGGAAGAAAAATTGTTTCTTAAAATGAGATAAAGGATACAGGATAAGGGTCCATTCACACGTCCGTGTATCACTGCGTTTCTGCAAATTGCGTATCCGCAAAACACGGACACAGGCCGTGTGTGCGTTCTGCATTTTGCGGACCGCACATGGCTGGCTCTATTATAGAAATGCCTTGTCTTGTCCGTGGATGCGGACAAGAATAGGACATGTTTTATTTTTTTGCGGGGCCACACACCGGAAGTGCGGGTCCCAAAATTGGGGAACGAATGCAGATGCCATTTGCGGACGTGTGAATGGAGCCTAACTATTACATCTGTGAGGGTCTTACTGCTGGAACCCCCACTGATCACGAGAACGGAGCCCCCTGAAAATAATGTTGAACGTGTGCACTGCTGCTCCATTCGTCTCTATGGGAGTTCAAGAGACATTTGAGTACAGTGTTTGCCTATTTCCTGAACTTCCTTAGAGATGAATGGAGAAGCAGTTTGCATTCCCGACACGCCACTCCATTCATTTCGTAGGGCTCTGAGGGGGTCCCCATTCTTGAGATTGGTGGGCATCCCAGCAGTAAGACCCCCACTGATCTAACAGTTATCCCCTATCCTGATAGTATTGGATAACTTTTAACAACATGAATAGTTCTTTAACTGTAAAGTCAATTCCAAGTTCACCCATATAGTAATCTATTGGTAGGAAATTGGCATTTCTTGCTGTTAGATCCGAGTTATGGCACCCCCTGCTGTTCTTTTGATCCAGTAAAGTAACATAGTGAGGCCGAAAAAAGACATCTGTCCATCCTGTTCGGCCTATTATCCTGCAAGTTGATCCAGAGGAAGGCAAAAAAAACCCTGTGAGGTAGAAGCCAATTTTTCTCACTTTAGGGGAAAAAATTCCTTCCTGACTCCAATCAGGCAATCAGAATAACTCCCTGGATCAACGACCCATCTCTAGTAACTATAACCTGTAATATTATTACACTCCAGAAATACATCCAGGCCCCTCTTGAACTCTTTTAGTGAACTTACCATCACCACCTCCTCAGGCATAGTCTCACTGCTCTTACCGTAAAGAATCCTCTTCTATGTTTGTGAACAAACCTTCTTTCCTCAAGACGCAGAGGATGTCCCCTCCTCACAGTCACAGTCTTTGGGATAAAAAGATCATGGGAGAGATCTCTGTACTGACCCCTGATATATTTATAAATAGTTATTAGATCACCCCTCAGTCGTCTTTTTTTTCTAAAGTGAATAACCCTAATTTTGATCATCTTTCTGGGTACTGTAGTCCACCCATTCCAGTTATGACTTTAGTTGCCCTCCTCTGAACCCTCTCCAACTTTGCTATGTCTGCCTTGTTCACATGAGCCCAGAACTGTACACAGTACTCTATGTGTGGTCTGACTAGTGATTTGTAAAGTGGCAGGACTATGTTCTCATCACGGGCATCTATGCCTCTTTTGATGCAACCCATTATCTTATTGGCCTTGGCAGCAGCTGTCTGACACTGGTTTCTACAGCTTAGTTTGCTGTTCACTAAAATTCCTAGGTCCTTTTCCATGTCAGTGTAACCCAGTCTTTTACCATTTTGTATGTACTAGTGACTTGCATTATTCCTTCCCATATGCATAACCTTACATTTGTCAGTGTTAAACCTCATCTGCCACTTCTCTGCCCAAGCCTCCAATCTATCCAGATCCATCTGTAGCAGTGTACTGTCCTCTTCTGTGCTAATTACTTTACACAGTTTAGCGTCATCTGCAAAAATTGATATTTTACTGTGCAAGCCTTCTACAAGATCATTAATAAATATATTGAAGAGAATAGGGCCCAATACTGACCCCTGTGGTACCCTACTAGTGACAGTGACCCAATCTGGGTGTGTACTGTTAATAACCACCCTCTGTATTCTATCACTGAGTCAGTTACTTACCCACATACAGACATTTTCTCCCAGGCCAAGAATTCTCATTTTATATACCTCCTCATAGAAACTGATTAAATTAGTTTGACATGATTGATCCCTCATGAAGCCATGCTGATACTTTATTTGCTTATTTTCATTGAGGTACTCCAAGATAGCATCTCTTAGAAAACCTTCAAACAGTTTACCCATGACAGATGTTAAACTTACCGACCTATAGTTCCCGGGGCTCTGTTTTTGGACCCTTTTTTGAATATTGGCACCACATTTGCTATGCACCAATCCTGTGGAACACTCCCTGTCAGTATAGAGTCCTTAAATATCAGAAATAAGGGCCTGGCTATGACATTACTTAATTCTCTTAGGATATGGGGGTGTATGCCATCCGGTCCTGGCGATTTGTCTATTTTAATCTTTTTAAGATGCTGCTGTACTTCTTCCTGGGTCAGACAGGAAACTTTTAATGAGGAATTTACTTTTATATTCTGCATTTCATCTGACAGTTTATTTTCCTCAGTGAATACAGTGGAGAAAAAGATATTTAATAGTTTTGCTTTCTCCTCATCGCTCTCTGCAACTCCCCCCTCATTACTCTGTAAGGGGCCGACACCTTCAGATTTATACTTTTTAGTATTTATATAATTGAAGAACATTTTAGGGTTAGTTTTACTCTACTAGTTTTACTTTTTAATCTCCCAGTCTCTAGTTTGGCTGCTTTTATTTGTCTTAACATATTTTTTTCTTTATAGTTTTTCAATGCTTCCTCACCACCCTTCTGTTTTAGTGATTTAAATGCTTTCTTTTTGTCATTTATTGCTTTCTTTACAGTTTTATTTATCCACATTGTTTTTTTTTCTTGTTTCTTATTCTTTTATTCCCATAAGGTGTGTACCTCTCACAATTAGATATTAGGATGCTTTTAGGAATATCCCATTTTGTGGCTGTATTTTTATTTTTGAGGACTTTGTCCCAGTTAATTAGGCCTATGGCCTCTCTTAGTTGGCTAAATTTTGCTTTTTTGAAGTTTGGTATTTTTGTTCCTCCCTGAAGAAACACTCCTTTGAATGACAATTTGAAGGTTATTATATTATGGTCAATATTTCCCAGGTGTCCCCCCAACCTGCACATCTGTTGTTCTGTCAGGTCTACTGGTTAATACGAAGTCTAGTATGGCCGTCCCTCTAGTCCTGAACCAGGTAAAGGTAATTGTCTTTGGTTATTTTCAAGAACCTGTTTCCTTTGAGATATACAGGTTTCAGTTTCCCAGTCATTTCAGTTCACCAGTTGTATTAGTAAGGCTTCTGGCTTCTTGTATAAAGCAAAGCTTTACAAAAAGGGCACAATATTTGAGTAGTGGATTCAAATAAACTGCCTAGAAAAAAGATATGTGGGCACGATTATTTGGACTTACCCCCAAAAAGCAAGATCTGAGGAAAAAAAAAACATAGGTGATACCTTTTCATAAGGATTTATATTTTTGGGCTCCTTACTATAGGGTCACTTTTCCTTGATGTCTTTTATGTTTTTCTTTCTTTATAGTAATGTTTGCCAAAGAATATTCATGGGGAAATGTTGTGGAGAAAATATTTGCTGAAGGATTTTGATAAACCAAGAGGAGACTTTGAAGTATTTACTTAGTGTCAAACACAAAAAAAATTAATTCAAAAGAAAGTGATTCAAGTTCAGAAAAAAACATCAGATATCTATTTAAAGGGTTTCTGTCATCAGAATTTAGCATAGTAAACCGAGTGTCATTTGCAATGCGCAAATGACACCTGATGACAGATATGCTTGTTTTATACTTTTCTGTAAAGTAGTTTGTGAGAAAACTCAGTTTTTAAAATATGTAAATTAGCTCCCTATGCAGTAGCGTGAACCCTGTACCTAGTAGCGGCCATAATTCCTCCTCTTACCCCTCCTCCGAGTGGTGAGAACAGGGCCAAGCCAGCTCTTCGGCTAGTTCGAAATCCCCGCGCCTGCGCACTGCGATAAACAATACGCGCACGCGCGTTGATGAAGCCGGGACCCGGCGGCCGCCGCTCTCAACGCGCGTGCGCGGATTGTTTATCAGTGCGCAGACGCGGGATTTCGAACTCGGACAGGGCCGGGAGCCGAAAGAGCTGGCTGCTGGCCTGTCAATCACCGCTACGGAAGGGGTAAGAGAGGAATACGGCCGCTAAGGTGCAGGGTTCACGCCTACTGCACCTAGGGGAGCTAATTTACATATTTTAAAAACGTAGTTTTCTCACAAACTACTTTACAGAAAAGTATAAAACAAACATATGTCATCAGGTGTCATTTGCGCATTGCAAATGACACTCGACTAGTAAATTCTGATGACAGAAACCCTTTAAACATGTTTGTGTGAGGATGATCACAAAGAGAGAAACATTCAAGTCTAGTCACTGCTTGTACAGTAAAACAACGCTACAACAATTGTATAGTGAAGTCCATTCAGAGAATGGACCATGTCAGGTCTCATCACATGGCCTCAGGATCATTGCTTCTCAGATTCCCACAACCTACTCCATCCATCCATCAGTGGCAGGAAAACCTATGTGTCATGGAAAATTATATAAAACTACGCAGGGCATTAGAAAAAGAAATGCTTTTATGTCTCATTAGAGCAGATAATGCATATAATTCATTCCTAGAAAAGTAACATATATTCCATGCTGCTCCAACACAACCGCCTTAGTGTAGATTTCACAGTCCTCGTTTTCTAATAACTTGTGGACAGAATAAAGCTTAGAAACCGCAGGCATCTTCAAAGTCAGACATAGTAGCATATTGCAAGATGACAAATCCTGTTTCAATACATTATTTTTTCATTTTATTGGAAAAACATGTATATTCAACAAGCAATTGTAGTCCGGTTTACTGATTCCATCTTTCATTTCTACTCTCTTCCTTTTTTTCCAAGAAACTAATGTGGCCATGGACATTAGATAGAAGTAGAACAGCTGTTGAATGAACAATCATGTGGTGAATGATTGTTTCACAGATGAAGTCATACACAATTTAGCCTGTATTGGCCATTACAATTGTTCAAACTTACATGTTAAATGATATCAGATGAGGGACAAAATATCTTTCTGAGAACATTTTTGTTGCCTCTGTCATCAGGAAATTTACTGTTAAATGAGTTAAACCAGACAAAGCAACTTGTAGGCTTAGCTCAGATGAATGTGATACCATTCTGGAGAAATGTTTCTTCATTCTGGAGAAAACGTACCTGTAGTCCATATGCAAATTAGCAGTTAAGTGCACCAAAGGTGGGCCCAAGTCACTCTGTACACCCTTGCTGCTCCTGCTTCCTCTGCCAGTGCCTCCTTTCTTCTTTATTGACAGGGCCAGGCGATATGACTATGCAGGGACCTAGCCCTGTCAATCAAGAAGTATCAAGAGGGCTGTCAGAGGAGACAGTTGGAGCAAGGGTGCACAGAGTGACTTGGACCCGCCTTTGGTGCATGTAACTGCTCATTTGCATATGAATTAAAACTACTTTTTCTCCTGAATGAAGCATTTGATCTCTTAGAAAAATGTATCATTACATTCAGCTGAGCTAGACCTACAAGACATTGTGCCTGGTTTACCAGTGAATTTCCTGGTGGCAAACTCCCTTTAATCATCCTGATGTAGGCAAATAATTATAACTAGTACAGTCACACTTATCTACTGTTCTAATTTACAAAAATCACTATAAAAGGTGGAGATAAGAAACTTTAGAACAAATGCTATCATGTAAAAATGACAGTGTTCAGAAATATCCTCAAAAGCTACTAGTTTTTGGAGCAATACAGTAAAAAAGGACAGGGAGGAGGGGGGTGTAGCTGCAGTTATCTCTGTCCATGTTGTGAGAGGCTGGTGACAGAAATGGTAGACATCTGATTGGTTCAGACTGCCGAGCACAGCATTAGCATTACACCAAAAAGAGTTATCCTATCAGCGTGTATGGAGGGAAGAATATGTATTTTTCAAAAGGCCTGCTGGGAAATGAAGTGGCTATCAAAGATTGCTTCTAATCGAGGACAAAAGGACTAGAGGAGGAATAAAAGGCAGAGGGTATGTTATTGGGGTCAGGCATAGTTAGCTTTATAACAGGATGTTCTCTGGTGTACCTTCACTCAGCATGCTCTAGTCATTACTGCCTTCCCTTTACAAATTCTATGTAATATCTTTCTGAATGTTAGGCTGACCAAAAACATAAAGATGTTGGCCAGTGGCGTACCTAGGGTATTTGGCACCTGGGGCGGGTACTTTCTCTGGCACCCACCCACCCCACCCCACCCCTGGGCAGGTGAAAATTCAAGGCAGCAAGCGTAACTGTAAAAATACCTCTCTAGTCTGCTTAGAATAAAGAGGATTGTTCAGTAGTTAAAAATAAAATATGGCATATGGAAAAGAAATCAACAATTTTCAGCTGTTACATCCCTGCCATTGAGTGCTTTGTTTATATGGCTGCAGTGATGATGCCTGTGACACGCTGGACTTTCTGGCATCATTGCTGCTGCCACGTAAACAAAGACTGACAGGCATGTAATGGGCAAGTGTGCACATCTGTCACAGTACTGGTGATGTGCACACTGATGTGCAGGTGTATGGCATGTGTCCACTGCAGCCAGTTCTCAGCATTAGATCACTGGTGATTGGCTGCAGCAGTAACATACCATATACCGGCAAGTCCTTGCTGAAGATATAGGAGACACATATTTGGATGGACATTACATTCACCAATACCAAACGTACAAGATGATACAGCACCACATACCTCTTAAGTCCAGTAAGGTCTCCCCAATGTAGATGTTCTTTTTCTCATCTTCTCTTTTTGGCCCACATCGCCGTGACACTTATTTCATCCCTATCTTCTCTCTGCAGAGTTTGCCACAAAGACACCTTAGATTACCCACTTTTACTGTTATCCTGCTGCTGCCTAAAATATTGTGCCCACTGTTCTCCCCAATCTCCCCAAATACTATACTGTAGATATAACAGTGCCATATAGGTCAGACTCCATATAGTTACAGTGCTCCCCAAAGTCCCACTGATAGTAATAATTCTCTCCCAGAGTGCCCTCATTAGTAATAGTGCCCCAATAGTGATAATGCTCCACAAGTATCCCTTTTAGCAGTAGTGCCCACCATATTGTACTAATAACAGTAACACCCCCAATAGTACAACTGGTAGTAGTAATAATTCCCCATAATAGAAAACATTTTTCCCATAGCTCCTCCAGTAGTGCTCCCAGAAATAATAAGGACCCGCTGTAATGGTCCTCAAATCAGCCCACTGTGCCCCCATCAGACCTCAGATAGACCACTGTGCCCCCATTAGACCTCAGATCAGACCTGTGCCCCTTAGACCTCAACCAGACCACTGTGCCCCCATTAGACCTCAGATCAGACCACTGTGCCCCCATTAGACCTCAGATCAGACACTGTGCCCCCATCAGACCTCAGATCAGACCACTGTGCCCCCGATCAGACCTCAGATCAGACCACTGTGCCCCATCAGCCTAATCAGACACTGTGCCCCCATCAGACTCAGATCAGACCACTGTGCCCCCATCAGACCTCAGATCAGACCACTGTGCCCCCATCAGACCTCAGATCAGACCACTGTGCCCCCCATCAGACCTCAGATCAGACCTTCATCAGACCAACTGTGCCCCATCAGACCTCAGATCAGACCACTGTGCCCCCATCAGACCTCGATCAGCCATTGTGCCCCCATCAGACCTCTCAGGACCTCATCAGACCACTGTGCCCCCATCAGACCTCGGATCAGACCACTGTGCCCCCATCAAGACCTCGATCCCCCCATCAGACCATCAGGCCACTGTGCCCCCATCAGACCTCGATCAGACCACTGTGCCCCATCAGACCTCGGATCAGACCACTCCCCCATCCAGACCTCGGATCAGACACTGTGCCCCCATCAGACCTCGGATCAGACCACTGTGCCCCCATCAGACCTCGGATCAGACCACATGTCCCCACCATCAGACCTCGGATCAGACCACTGTGCCCCCATCAGACCTCGGATCAGACCACTGTGCCCCCATCAGACCTCGGATCAGACCACTGTGCCCCATCAGACCTCGGATCAGACCACTGTGCCCCCATCAGACCTCGGATCAGACCACTGTGCCCCATCAGACCTCGGATCAGACCACTGTGCCCCCATCAGACCTCGGATCAGACCACTGTGCCCCCATCAGACCTCGGATCAGACCACTGTGCCCCCATCAGACCTCGGAGACCACTGTGCCCCCATCAGACCTGTCCCCCCATCAGACTCGGATCAGACCACGTGCCCCATCAGACCTCGATCATCAGACCACTGTGCCCCGACCTCGGATCAGACCCCGGATCAGACCACTGTGCCCCCATCAGAATCAGACCTCGGATCAGACCACTGTGCCCCCATCAGGGATCCTCGGATCAGACACTGTGCCCCCATCAGACCTCGGATCAGACCACGTGCCCCCATCAAGACCTCGGATCAGACCACTGTGCCCCCATCAGACCTCGGATCAGACCACTGTGCCCCCATCAGACCTCGGATCAGCCTCGACCAGATTGTGCCCCCACTCGGATCAGCCCCCCCCATCAGACCTCGGATCAGCCCATCTCATCAGACTCGGATCAGTGCCCAACATCAGACCTCAGATCAGCTTATTGTGCCCCCATCAGACCTCAGACCAGCCCACTGTGCCCCCATCAAACCTCAGATCAGCCCAGCCCGCCCCATCAGAAAAAAATAAAAAACTTACCTCTCCTTTGCTGCTGCTCCGCTCTGGCGTTCCTCTGTCCTCTCTGCCCGCGCTACACTGTCACCTGACTATGTGCAGCGTCAGGTCAGAGTGCGCGCACTAAGTCCTTACGCTGTACGAGTCAGGCTAGTGCAGCGCTGGCAGAGAAGCCACTGACCATTAATGAAAGAGCGGAGGAGCACAGGAGCTGAGCGGTGAGTGACAGGACCCAGCTCCTGCGCTCCAGCAATGAGCGCTTCCATCTGTATTGATGGAAGTGCTCATTGCTTACAGAACCCCCACTGAGAGCTGACACCCGGGCCGGACCGCCCCCATCCTTAGTACGCCACTGATGTTGGCTAAACACTTCAGGAACAAGGGAGTACGTCGCTGCCAGACGTGTCTGCTGCTGATGACACACCTTTTATGAGGACAAAAGACATTTAACAGGCCCAACCTTCTCCTCCCCAACATCTGGTGTTGGAAGGTCCCCATTAGATGGTTCAGCCAACATTAATTTATTGGGTATCACCAGCTCTATACTTAAGCTGCAATAAAGTTTACTGACATATTCTCTTTCATTTCAGAAGTCACAGCTATGTAGAGAAGAGAACCTTGTTCTGTATCGGAAGTCATCTGTTTGAACATCTAGATAGGCAACTTGCCAATGGAACTTAAAATTTATGTCAAGATCGATGTAAAAAATGAAAATCAGTCATAATATACACGTAAGCTAGAACCAACCCTGTAGTTCACATGGAGATCTCCCCCTTCATTGCTCCAATCGCCCTGCTAGATTCTCCTCAGACTAGCAGCTCAGGCGAGTGTTTTTCTCAGGGAAAGTGTACTTTCTCAGGGAACATTTCCTTTCTGCTACAGCTCTCTACCCGTGTAGTTGAAGGATGGAATTGAGCATGCGTGTTCACCTCAGTAGGTGGATGTGCACATTACTATGCAGATTAAACACTGGAGGGCACCATTATAATGAAGTAAAAATATCTCGCAACAGGAGCATTTTGCAACTTACAGTAAAGTAAATCATAATGTTAACTCATTTTTCATGCTGACTTAGGCTACTTTCACACTAGCATTTTTGCTGGATCCGGCAGGGTTCAGCAAAAACGCTTCCATTACTGATAATACAACCCTCTGCATCTGTTATGAATGGATCTGGTTGTATTATCTTTAACATACCCAAAATGGATCCGTCTCCACTGACTTTGCATTCCATGACGGAAACCAAACCACAGCATGCTGCGGTCTACTCTCCGGTATGAGAACGGAACAGAATACATTTTGGAGCATTCTGTTCTGTTCAGTTACGTTTTCTGTCCATTGTCAATGGGGACAAAACGGAAACGTTTTTTCCGGTATTGAGGCCTTATGATGGATCTCAATACTGGAAAATATTAATGCTAGTGTAAAAGTAGCCTTATATTAAAATAACATTTATTGGTGGCACAACCCATTTAACGTTGAGACGCTTTTTAAAATTCCCCCAGCTGTTTTGCTATAATCTTTTTTTGAACAGCTCCAACGCATGCCAATAAGTCCTCATGAGCTCTCTTTTTTGTCACCATATTCTGACCCCTTTAACTTTTTGGTAGATATGTGTATGGAGATGTGTGAGACATCATTTTTTGCGAGGTGATTTGTACTTTTCATTATTACTATTCTGGAGTGTGTATAACTTTTCAATTATGTGATTCGCTCATCCCTAGTATACATGATGTGTATTTTTATTATTATTACTTTGGGGAAAGGGGGTGATTTGAATTTTTTTATATTTTTTTTAATTTTTCAAAACTTTATTTATTTATTTTTTTACACTTTTTTTTATGGTTCCCATAGGGAACTATAACAAGCCATCATTAGATTGCTATTCTCATAGACTCCAATGCATTTGGAAACACTATGCAGCAGTCTCCTGTCATTCTCAATGACAGGGGCTGCCGCATTCAAGCTCCGGTTCCTCCGATCACCATTGGAGGGAGCTTGAGCATACCCAGAAGCACACACTCCAGGGTTTTAACACGCTCGGATGCTGTGGTCAGGATTGGCCAGTGTTAAATGACCCGCGGGTGTCTGCTGTAGCATAACGTGGCTATGGCACCTGCTCTTCTCCGCAAAAGGCACCATCTTTAAAGACCCGACCAGCACCGTACTAGTACAGCCCTGGTCGGGAAGGGGTTAATATTAATGTTGCCTGCAAATCATACTATTTTGAGTGAACATTTGCCTTCTTTTCAGGACATAAAAAAGTATACATTTCATTTACCGGACTGTGAAGGATACAAGAGTGTGGTTTGCTGCCTTTTTGTATCCTTATTTTTCAAACGTGTATAGAGGCATAAAACGTCATGTGAACCCAACCTAATTGTTAAAATTGTACGGGTACTCAAAGGGATCGGGGGTTGCCACAAGGCGGTCATTATCACTGATCAGCGCTTCCATTGTGGAGCACTAATTAGTAAAGCCCGTATTCTGCTGGTGTAAAAACCATATATAAAATAATCACCTCAGCCAACTGAACGCACTGACATTCGCTCTAGTCCTAGTGTCACAACCTCATGATGTTGGGATTGTCACATCCTTCTTGTTCCCTCCAGTGCAGAGCAAGTGTCAGTGTGCTCAAGTGGATGAGGTGAGTATTTTTTTTCAGACCCAGCAAAATTGAAGGCATTATGGAGGTCTTATTTATACTAGGGGAACTATTGATGGCCATTTTATACAGGGGAACACTATTGGGGGCATTTTATATACACAGGGCACTATTTGGGGGTATTTTATATACCGGATTACTATTAGGGGGGCCTGTTATATACAGGGGTACTATTGGGGGGATTTTATAACACTGGGAGTATGACAGAGGGGCCATTATAGATACTGTGGGCAATATGATGGCCATTATTTATACTGGGTGCAAAACAGCCATTAAAAATAGAGAAACGGACAGAAAATGGGTGCACACGTGGATGCAGAATGGCCATGAAAAACTGCCAGTGTGTCCCTTTTTAATGACCATTCTTTTCACTGTCATGTGAACATAGCCTTAGGGTACTGCCACACGTCATGGTTGTGCTGCGTTTTTGGTGCAGCAAAAAAAACGCACCTAAAAAATGCATGAATTATTTGCAATACCTGCATTTATGGTGCATTTTCTTCAAGAAAAGGGAAAACACACAGCAAAATTTGAATTGTATTAATTATGAAATAGAGTTACATTAATGTTATTTAAGTCTGCTGTGTTATCCCTTGCTGAAAGAAAATGCACCATAACCACTGGTATGTTGTTCAAAAATCACATGCGTTTTTTTAAAGCAGTTTTTGGCCGCATCCAAAACACAGCACAACCGAGATGCATGGCAGCAAGCTTAGGGTTCACGCACATGACCATATTTATTTTGCAGTCTGCAAAAAAATGGAACGGATATGGAAGGAGAGGAGGCCAAGTGCCAGGGAGCAGTGACTATGCTCTTGATTAACGCTCCCTGGACCTCTTCTGCCTGTGTCCTCACCGCATACAGTGTAAGGACGTAATGTGTATAGGCAGGTGTCCATCTGCCCCAAACCACCATCCTGCCCCAAGTGTCCTCCTTTTTGAAAAACCAAAATATGGTCACCCTAAGGGCTCATGCACACAAATGTATTTTCTTTCCGTATCCGTTGAGTTTTTTTTTTTGCAGACTGTATGCGGAACCATTCATTTCAATGGGTCCACAAAAAAAAAAAGTAAGTGTGCATTCTGTTTCCATATGTCCATTCCGCAAAAGAATAGAACATGACCTATTATTATCTGCATTACGGACAAGGATAGGACTGTTCTATTAGGGGCCAGCTGTATTGTTCCGCAAAATACGGAATGCACACAGACGTCATCTGTATTTTTTACGGATCTGTTTTTGCAGACCGCAAAATACTTACGGCCGTGTGCATGAGCCCTAATACTCTTGCTTTTTATTAGATCTCACGCTATCACCCTAAATTTGGATA
Organism: Rhinella marina; assembly: GCA_900303285.1. Classification (NCBI taxonomy): domain Eukaryota; kingdom Metazoa; phylum Chordata; class Amphibia; order Anura; family Bufonidae; genus Rhinella; species Rhinella marina. The sequence continues at coordinate 21,643 of ONZH01023321.1, forward strand.
GAAAGCAAAATATGTGCCCATCTGCCCGTCACGGAACAACGTCTAAAGAGCGGCGTTCTAGTGTGCCATTTCCAGTTATTTAACCACAACTTTAAATTATTTTGGTTCAGATTTCTTATCACAGGTCCTAGAGTAGATATGCCCGATGTATAACCATGTATGTGCTGAGTGATCCTTGCAGTGCAGCTCCAACAATGCGGAACAATGAGGAACTGTTGCACGTATACGGCAAACTGTACGGTGAAATGGCTTAACCTGCCGAATGACTCTGTGAAACTATGTCGGCTATTCAGCAAACAAAGACTTTCTAGACTGTTTCATCTCTGTTCTGTGGACGTAGAAAAGTCCTCCAGTCATTCGTGATCCCAGCATCAGATAATATCTTCCCTTTGTTTCTTTTTGTCTGAATTACTGCGTTAATTTTCTGCTTTTCCATTCTCTTCTGATCCTGCTAATTATGCCTTAAATTCTTATACCTCTATGCATTTTCATTTGAGTTTAATAATGAGGATTTTAATTATAATTTTAATGCTTTGGTTCTGCTGTTCTATTTTATATTAAATTGCAGTTTCTTTTATTACTCTTCGCGGATGAAATCTTATTAACGCTTTGGCTGCCAGCGCTCGGCAAAGATGATTTGTCTTTTCAACATACTTTCATTTCATGTTATCCTTTAGATTGACAACTATACTGCCAGGTGCGTGAAGAGTTAAAAGCAGGATCTCAAGTCTGCCAAGGGACAGAGTGTCTTAACCATTCATTTTAAAATTGTGCAGGATGAGCAATTCATAATGGATAATATAATAAGAAATATAATGAATAATACAGTAATATAAAACTAGCCATATTATTTTATGTGTTAATAACTGGCATATTTAGATAGATCTGTACGTATATGTGCATGGGTACATGTGTTTACAGAAATTTGACCCTGATGGTTTGAGCCATGAAGTCATCTGTAGAGAGCTGATGTTGAGATATCTCTGCTACTTGAACTCCATTCTTGGTCTGCCCTTATGTGGCTATTGTCATGAGAGCCTGTGTCCCTATGGTTTTTGCCACTACACTTGAAAAAACACATTCACGTTTGTCATCACTGAATATCAGGTACTTAGCAAATATATTTTGATCAAAATCATTTGTGCCCATCTGCTACAGCAAGGTGACCTCTTTCAGATAGGACCCTACAATGACTTCTCTCTTTGTGATTGACCTTTATTTTTTAAAGTAATGATGGCCTCGTGGTCTGGAACAAAATACAGGTTCAGTCAATCTCTTACAAAATATATTTGCAGAACAGAACATATTAGGCTGTCCGCACATCACGTTTTTTCCCATGTTTAATATATACATTTGGGAAAAAAGGATGGAGAAGCTTACACATTGTGCTTTTCCATCCCTCAGAGGTATATGTTAAATTGAAGTTTCTTTTGCAATGGAAACCTATGGTGATGGATGCCACTGTACGGTATCTGTCAGAGTCTTCCATTTAAAGAGGACCTTTCACCACTCCTGACACGCCTGTTTTAATCGCTTCATGCATTCCCCATGTACTAACAATTCTGGAGCATCTATTCTTATGTCTGTATTTTGTGCCATTCCTTTATTATTTGCACTAGAAGTTATGAATGAATTACTACTTGTCTTCAGTAAGGGAACAGAGGGGAGGTAACAAGTTGGGGTGTGTACCTGCACAGTCTGAACATGACAGCACTGATTGGCTAGAGTCAGTCTGTGCAGGTACACACCCCCAACTGGTCACCTCCCTTCTGTTCCTTTACTGAAGACAAATAGCAATTCATTCATAACTTCTAGTGCAAATAATAAAGGAATGCCACAACATACAGACATAAGAATAGATGTTCCAGAATTTTTAGTACGTGGGGAATGCATGGAGCTATTAAAACAGGCATGTCAGGAGTGGTGAAAGGTCCTCTTTAACGTATGCGCCATGTGTATGTGTCAAATGTGGGACAAAAACCTTATGTGAAAACGAGCTTATAGAATGACCCTAAAAAGTGTAACCTAAATGCAAGTAATTGTTGAAATACAGCGCTCTAAAAAATGTGCGGCTGAAAGCTTGAAGGGGTTATCTAATACTATAAAAATGTCCCCCCAAGATGCTAGGGAGGCTCGTCCCCGTCACCACCTGCCATTGGCTGCTCCCCCCGACACTGGATATTTTTATCCATGTACAGGGAGAAGCAGCAGCGGCGGTCCGGGGACCAGGGGAGGCGCAGAGAGCAGGGAGTGGGGTAAGTATATTTCATGTGGGGGGCCCGGCATATGAGGGGACATTTTATACTCTTGGAGAACCACTTTAAAGGAAATCTGTCACCAGGACAATCGCTATTAAAGTAAAGCCATAACCTAATAGCACTTAGTATAGCAATAGTACCTTATTTCCAGGTGTGCCTTTGTTTCAGCAATAGATGTTTTCTATCTTCTGAAAATCCAGTTTATTTGGTATGCAAATGAGCCAGTAAGGTGCCCAGAGGGGCCTCACTCTTGCAGGAAGGAGCCCAGGCATGCCTCCTACTAGTGCCCAAGCCCGCCTTCATGCTAGGGCAGGGAAAAGGGGGCAGAGCTTTGGCTTGAATGTGATGTAGGAGGGGTGGGTGGACACATTGTGGCAGGAGGCGTGCCCCTCTGGGCACCTTACTGGCTCATTTGCATACCAAATAAACTGGATTTTAAGAAGATAGAAAACATCTATTGCTGAAACTAAGGTACATCTGGAAATAAGGTACTAAGTGCTATTAGGCTATGGCTTTACTTCAATAGCGATTATCCTGGTGACAGATTTCAGCTGCAAAAAAATAAATAAATCCTACAGAAAACATATAGCTCAGCTACCTTGAAAAAATCTGATTATATTTTATTAATGCAAGAATGATAGATGTTCTTTTAAAACTTCTCTATTTCCCTTTGAGATTCACAGTATGGTACCTTCGAATCAATGTAAGGAGAATCCATGCAAGACAAACAGCAAAGTTGGGGGGATGAATATTGATAATAGTGTGTTATTGTGATAGCTTGCAGACAGGTAAGCAAGATCACATCAAATGATGCTGGTAGCTCCTGTTCCAATCTCACTTTTTTCTGACAGAAAGGGTGAATGCTATACAATTTATTAAATGTCATAATGTCTAAGAAATGATGGTTAAACACACACAAAGTGCAACACTGACACTGCTTATTACCACAATGACAACCCTGCAGGTATCTGACAGTGTTAAGATGGTATATAGCTCAGCCCCTGTAATCAAAATCATGGTCACTTCCAGCAACATTGCTGTTAGTAAGGTAGGATATGTTCAAAACAACAAGAAAACACACATTTAACAGAAATCCTTGATAAATGTGTTTCAGGGTTGAGACCGTATCTTTCTAGTGCAACTCAGCTGAGCTCTTGTATAATATGGGTCATGGTATTTATTAGCACATTAGCACTTTATCTTCCTTGCATTTTTATACGGATCCTTGAATTCTTCCTGGAATTATATGCTGCATGTTTGTCAAGCTTCTAGTAATTTCAGACTTTCTTTAAATATTAATATACAATTAGTTGTTGATTGTCAAATCTAATATATAAAGCTGAGTGTATGTTTGTGTGTCTATGTCCGCTAAAGGAATCTGCACCGTCGCAGCTACAATCACGAAAATTGGCACACAGGTACATCAGGTGTCCGGAAAGGTTTTAGAACAGTTTTCAGCTCTCCAGGACGTACCGTTCCTGAGATATTCCCAAAAAATGCATTAGCCAATAGAAGCCTGGTTACATGACCCTTATCAGCCAATAGAAGCTCACAGGCAGTTAGTCTCCACACACACCAGGTTTCCATAACAACCTAGCCAGTTCACTGATGTAGGTCTGCTTTAAAGGGGCAGAGCCCTGTGGATGACACTGTTAAAGGAGTATTCCAGTTACCATAAATATAACTCATGTTTTAGACTAACTCATCATCAATCATTACCTCACATAATGTAAATTTCATATATTTACCATTCAGTAGTAATAAAAGATGTTTTCTTCAACTGCTACCCACTGTGTTTCCTCCTAAATTACTATGGCATTGACCTGTAATTCAGGCCACCCTCAAAAGAAGGACTTAAAAGCCCCACCCCCAGGTCCCACTAAGTCACGCCCCGACTCAGTCAGGCCACTCGCCTTCCACTCCGCATCTGACCGGGATTGAAAAAATGAAGGTAAAAATCAACTTCTGTCAGCTGCAAGGGAGGGAGGGAGGGTGAATTTCTCCCTGCAGCTCATGCTCAGACTGCACAGTGCTGCTGTCTGAGAGTGAGCTGTTCAAAAGGACATCCCTGTGTCCATCCAGGCCCTGCGCATGACAGAGGACAGGGAGTCTGAAAGCCAGACTGTCCAGCCTCCCCCCAACATGAAGCCATGCCACCGGTCTGACTTGCTAACACCGACTGTGATATGTAGAGATGAGCGAGTAGTGTTCGATCGAGCCGGTATTCGATCGAATACTACGCTATTTGGCGTACTCGATTTCGTTCGAGTATAACGGCGATGGCGCACTTAGAATTCGTTTCCCCTCCCACCTTCCCTGGCGCTCTTTTTCCACCAATCAACATGCAGGGGGGGTATGACAGGCACGCTGAGCACGCTGGCAGCGCGAAAACAGCGTCTACATGGATTGGCTGGAAAAACCATGTGACCTCGAATATTAAAAACTCAGCTCTTCCTGCTCGTACGCATATGCTGCGTGAACTTAGTCAAGGACAGAGGCTGGAGAAGGGACAGACAGGTTTTAGCAGTTGGACAGGCAGGAGCGTGATTAAAAGCCCTTATCAGGGCTACTATAGTGCAGTACAGTGATAGCTTTACTACAAGATACACTTTACAGAGAATGGCTGCCGTATTCAGGGATAGCTGCTGGAGTAGGGACAGAGAGAGGCATTAGTGGTGTATTAGGTGCTCTGCTACATACCAAACTATATTTGGCACTACTGTTCTGCGTTCTTTTTGGCTGAAAAACCATGTTATATAACTAGTGTGTATATGCACCATCTGATCTGGCAGTATACGGCTGTGAATTTTATTTTTTTTTTAATACAGTTTATTTGGCTCTAGTGTTC
>ONZH01023322.1:0-35824 GCA_900303285.1 Rhinella marina
ACAGCACACTACATAATTGTTTACTGGACTGTAGTGTATAGAAATGATAGAAAAAAACGTATTCCCTAGACTGACGCTACTGTACAGTACACTACATAATTGTTCACTGGACTGCAGTGTATAGAAATGAGAGAAAAAACATATTCACTAGACTGCACTACAGATCCCAGCAAGCCAAGGTACAGCAGCAGCAGCAGCAAAAATGAGTACTGAGAGGACTTTGGGCAATTTATTTTGGGTCTGTGTGGACCACGTGCTGTCCCTTCTGCCACCAGTCACTGTGTACAGTGTGCAGCCAAGATGGCGGTAGCTGCACTACAAGTCCCAGCCAGCAGCCAGGAGGAGACCAAAATAAAAGGTGCTTGTAGCCCTTAGAAGGGCTGTTGGGTTCTTTGAGAATGATTCCCGCCTAACCAAAATCTAAATGGAGGCCCTATCACTCTCCCTGACAGACAGCAGCTCTATCCCTAATCTCATGCAGGCGGCGTCTGACGCGAGCAGCGCAGGACCAGATTCTTATATTCCCAGGTCATCTGATCTGGCCAGCCAATCCCTGCTATTGACTCGTAGGGGCCCCACGTGATGCTAGGAGGTACCAAAGACTCTCCTGCATGTTGATTGGCTGAGAATAGGCACCTAACATGCAGGAAGAGGAAGTTGCCATTTCCTCGAGGATCGCGATATGCTCGTCCGCCCTAATAATCAGACGAGCACCAAGCTTGGACGAGCATGTTCGCTCATCTCTACTAGTGACCCCAAACAAGACCAATCAGCATTTGGAAGCCATCACAGTTATGCCTAGTATTGGCATGGCTGTAATTGGTCGGCGCACCATGTAACCCTGCATGCATAAATGTCGGATCACGTGGTGTGCCGCCATTCTGCTCTGACTAGTGTAGAGACAAGATACTGTTGCACTGATGGACAGTGTTATGGACAGTTTTTATTTTTTTTTTTTAAGAAGTCTGTGTCACGCGCCAGAGGCCCAAGGCAGACCTCCAGGACATCTTGCAAAAGGACACAGGCAGAAACAGACCAGAGACCAACCGAGTACTTTATCACACTTGTAATAAAAGAACAGTAAAGCAGGTTAGACAATAGTGGTAGCACTACCACAGAACCAAGTGTACCTGCAGACCAGGGGAAAAACCCAGAGGGCGAAGCACCAGTTATCCCCGTTCTTCACAGAGCCCCTGGTGGTGGGGATAAACTGGGCCAAGGGCTCACTGGTCGCACCTCCAGGAATGTCCCAGTACACTTGGCCGCTACCTGCAGGAAACACACACAGAAAAACTGAACAGGAACACAAGCAGACACAGGACAAAGATCAGACAAACGGGAACCAGCACACAAGCAGATGCCTGGACCCAAAGCGGAATGGAAGCATGGTGGTAACAGATAGAGCTGCACACAGACTAGAGATCCTCACTCCGGAGAACCCAGGAGCCGTTTCACAAAGGCTTAGACAAACCAGACAAAAACAGAAGCAGTAATGCACTGCAGGACAGACAAGGATCAGAAGCAGTTGAGCACTGCCAAGCTATCAGATGCAGTAAGAGCACTGCTAGGCTAAACATGAAACAGACAATATCAGGACACAGAACAGGTACAGAAGAACAGGCAAGGCATGGACAAGGATAACAACATCTACATGCAGTAGGGCATTGCATACCAGGCAACACCACAAACAAGGGCAGTTGGCAAAACCCCCTGTGTCAGCAGCAAGGGGCTACACCCAGTAAAGCAGAGGGCAGACTGACCTCCTGGGTGAGCATCAAGGTGCAACACCCAGCAAGGCATAAGAAAGACTGACTACAAACCCCACAGCTCACATATATAGCTGCATAACGAGGGCACCTGATAAGCACACCCAGCCACAAACACAGGCCACAGTTCACACACTACACCGCAACCAGCACGCAGTCCCAAGCCACCAGCATACACAGGAGACGGCCTGCAGCCAATACGTGAGGAAGCCTGCAACCAGCCTACACAGCACCAGAAACAGGAACTGCACAGAGATACGGACATGAGGAGTACACACATTCACGGACATAGTTCACACAAGACACCACAGCCAGCATGCAATCCCAAGCAACCAACATACACAGGTTTCGGCCTGCAGCCAGCATGCAAGAGGGCATGCAGCCAACCTACATGGCCAAAAATGCCACAGTGAACCACACCTTAACAGTCTGTGGGTGATTTATGTGCATGCAAGACAACACCTTTGCATCAGTTACACAGAAATACAATACTTAATCGTGCTTTTCAGTCTGTGGGTGACCTGTAGTCATTTTTGGTTGGTGCAATACTACTCCTTTGCACCAGTGAGATGGAAATACAATAGTTAATCCGTCTTTTAATTGTGCCGGTGACACACAGCCAATTTTTGGAAACAATAACACTGCATTTTCATCAGTCTAACTGTAATTGGAGAGTAAACTAGTCTGTTAATTATGTCACAAAGCAAACTTTTTATGATTCATCACACTGCAATCTCATCCGTCTAACTGTTATAGGAGGTTTAATCAGTCTGTTCATTGTGTTGGTGACAGAAAGTAAATTTTTTGGGGGGGTGCAAAACACTTCAGTTGCCCCTGTGACACGGATATACAATAGTTCTGTTAATTGTCTGTTAATTGTGTCGGTGATAGAAAGAATTTTTTTGTTAATAACACCGAATTTTCATCCATCTAACTGTAATCAGAGAGTAAATTAGTCTGTTAATTGTGTCATTGACACAAAGCAAATTTTTTGGGGTTCATCACACTGCATTCTGATTCGTCTAACTGTTAAAAGAGTTTGGCTGTTAATTGTGTCAGTGACAGAAAGCAATTTCTTTTTTATTAATATCACAGCATTTTCATCCATCTAACTGTAATTGGGAAGTAAATCAGTCTGTTAATTGTGTCAGTGACACAAAGCAAATTTTTTGGGGTTCATCAAACTACATTCTCATCTATCTGTTATAGGAGGTTTATTCAGTCTGTTCATTGTGTCGGTGACACAAAGCAATTTTATTTATTACTTTATTGTACTCTATACCAAGTCAGAGCAGTGTAGTCTGTCTTATACACTGTGACTTGCTTTTGCTACCAGCTTTATTCCATAGCAGCTAAGAGTAAACGTGATTACACTTTTTTTCTTTCTCTTCCTTCTCCAGGGTGTTGCACAGGTGAGTAATTAGGGTGTGGCTATCTAATTAGGAGAAGTTAAATAGTCAGTCTTGAGGGCAGTTCAGTCCTTTGAATCCAGAGGAAAAAAAGCAGACTGGTTTGAGTGTTGCCTTTATAAAAGCAGAGACATAACGCGAGTTTGAGCGTTTACACGTTTGATTTTTAAGTGTGCGTTTGAATTAAGTGTGTGACTTCAGATTCAGGGACTACAGTAAGTCGGTTTCATATCACTGTATTGTATTTTTTTTCTCTTTTATTGTGTAATCCCCATTAGTATGTCTTCCATTATTGACAGAGCAGTCCAGTGCACATCTTGTCTGATGTATGTAGTCCTGGAACAGCCATTTAAGGGTGCATATATTTGTTCAGAATGTGAGCAAATTACCCGTTTGGAATTGCACATCGTGTATCTAACTGGGCGGATTTCAACACTGAGAAGCGCTGACAATTTGGAAAAGAGTTTGCTGCTCACTGAGGTAGATGTGGGGGAGGGTGGTAGTGAGGAGGCTAGCTAGCTGGATAACAGTTAGAAAGCGGGGTAGAGGGAAAAGTGCCAGGGAGGCTAGCCTTGATCTGACACACCCCAACAAGTTTGCAAGTTTGGCAGATGAGGGGAATGCCACTTCAGGGAGAGCACTGCTGCAGCCGGACACTTCCTCTGCCAGTCAGGGGAATGTCAGCTCCAGTAAGCAGGGGACCAGGAGAGCAGGGCAAGCCAGACAGGTGCTGGTAGTGGGAGATTCAATTATTAAGGGTACAGAGAGGGCAATCTGTCACAAAGACCGGGATCATCGAATGGTGTGTTGCCTTCCTGGCGCTCGAGTTCGGCACATCGCGGATCAGGTTGACAGATTACTGGGAGGGGCTGGAGAATATCCAGCAGTCATGGTCCATATCGGAACCAATGACAAAGTTAGAGGTAGGTGGAGCGTCCTTAAAAATGATTTTAGGGATCTAGGGCACAAGCTTAGGGCAAGGATGTCAAAGGTAGTGTTTTCACTCATGGTACATGAGCCACACAAGAAAGGCAGCAGGAGATTAGGGAGGTAAACAAGTGGCTCAAGAACTGGTGTAGAAAGGAGGGATTTGGGTTCTTGGAGAACTGGGCCGACTTCTCTGTCGGCTACAGGCTCTACCGTAGGGATGGGCAGCACCTCAATGGGGAAGGGGCAGCTGTTTTGGGGGAGAAGATGGCTAGAAGGCTGGAGGAGTGTTTAAACTAGGGACTGGGGGGGAGGGCAACTACATTATAGATGGGGAATATAGAGACCTGGGGCAAGGTAATGGAACTGGGGGAGGAATGGAAGGAGGAACTAGAACAGTGCAGAAGGAAGGGTGTAGGGGAAAAAAATATATATAAACCTTTTAACTGTATGTACACTAATGCCAGAAGCCTGACTAATAAAACTGGTGAACTGGAAGTAGTGATGTGTGAGGAGGACTATGACATAGTGGGAATAACTGAGACATGGCTGGATGATACCTATGACTGGGCAGTCAACGTACAGGGTTACAGTCTGTTTAGAAAGGATCGCCAAAACCGGAGAGGGGGAGGGGTCTGCCTTTATGTAAAGTCCTGTCTAAAGCCCACACTGCGGAAAGATATAAGTGAGGGACATGAACATGTGGAGTCACTGTGGGTAGAAATAAATGGAGCCAAAAACAATAATAAAATACTAATAGGACTTTATTATAAACCACCTAATATACCATAGTCCACAGAAAATCTACTTCTAAATGAAATAGACGAGGCGGCTAAACATAATGAGGTCGTTATTATGGGGGATTTCAACTACCCAGATATAGACTGGGAAACTGAAACCTGTATATCTCATAAAGGAAACAGGTTCTTGGAAATAACCAAAGACAATTACCTTTCCCAACTGGTTCAGGACCCAACTAGAGGGACAGCCATTCTGGACTTAGTATTAACCAATAGACCTGACAGAATAACAGATGTGCAGGTCGGGGGACACCTGGGAAATAGTTACCATAATATAATAACTTTCCAACTGTCATTCAAAAGAGCGTTTCTTCAGGGAGGAACAAAAATACCAAACTTCAAAAAAGCAAAATTTAGTCAACTAAGAGAGGCCATAGGCCTAACTAACTGGGACAAAGTCCTCAAAAATAAAAATACAGCCACAAAATGGGAGATTTTTAAAAGCATCCTAATATCTAATTGTGAGAGGTACATACCTTATGGGAATAAAAGGTTAAGGAACAAGAAAAAACTATGTGGATAAATAGAGCTGTAAAGAAAGCAATAAATGACAAACAGAAAGCATATAAATCACTAAAACAGGAGGGGAGCGAGGAAGCATTGAAAAACTATAAGGAAAGAAATAGAATATGTAAAAGACAAATAAAAATAGCCAAACTAGAGACCGAGAGATTAATTGCCAAAGAGAGTAAAACTAATCTTAAAATGTTCTTTAATTATATAAATGGTAAAAAGTATAAACCTGAAGGTGTCGGCCCCTTACAGAGTAATGAGGGGGGAGTTGCAGAGAGCGATGAGGAGAAAGCAAAGCTACTAAATATCTTTTTCTCCACTGTATTCACTGAAGAAAATAAAGATTAAAATAGACAAATCGCCAGGACCGGATGGCATACACCCCTGTATCCTAAGAGAATTAAGTAATGTCATTGCCAGACCCTTATTTCTGATATTTAAGGACTCTATACTGACAGGGAGTGTTCCACAGGATTGGCGCATAGCAAATGTGGTGCCAATATTCAAAAAGGGTCCAAAAACAGAGCCCGGGAACTATAGGCCGGTAAGTTTAACATCTGTCGTTGGTAAACTGTTTGAGGGTTTTCTAAGAGATGTTATCTTGGAGTACCTCAATGAAAATAAGCAAATAACTCCATATCAGCATGGCTTCATGAGGGATTGGTCATGTCAAACCAATTTAATCAGTTTCTATGAGGAGGTAAGTTCTAGACTGGACCGCGGCGAATCAATGGATGTCGTATATATCTGGACTTCTCCAAAGTACACAGTACCACATAAAAGGTTAGTATATAAAATGAGAATGTTTGGCCTGGGAGAAAATGTCTGTATGTCGGTAAGTAACTGGCTCAGTGATAGAAAACAGAGGGTGGTTATTAACGGCACATATTCAGATTGGGTCACTGTCACTAGTGGGGTACCACAGGGGTCAGTATTGGGCCCTATTCTCTTTAATATATTTATTAATGATCTTGTAGAAGGCTTGCACAGTAAAATATCAATTTTTGCAGATGACACTAAACTATGTAAAGTAATTAACACAGAAGAGGACAGTACACTGCTACAGATGGATCTCGATAGACTGGAGGCTTGGGCAGAGAAGTGGCAGATGAGGTTTAACACTGACAAATGTAAGGTTATGCATATGGGAATGAATAATGCAAGTCACCAGTACATACTAAATGGTAAAATATTAGGTAACTCTGACGTGGAAAAGGACCTAGGAATTTTAGTGAACAGCAAACTAAGCTGTAGAAACCAGTGTCAGACAGCTGCTGCCAAGGCCAATAAGATAATGGGTTGCATCAAAAGAGGCATAGATGCCCATGATGAGAACATAGTCCTGCCACTTTACAAATCACTAGTCAGACCACACATGGAGTACTGTGTACAGTTCTGGGCTCCTGTCAACAAGGCAGACATAGCAGAGCTGGAGAGGGTTCAGAGGAGGGCTACTAAAGTAATAACTGGAATGGGTGGACTACAGTACCCAGAAAGATTATCAAAATTAGGCTTATTCACTTTAGAAAAAAGACGACTGAGGGGAGATCTAATAACTATGTATAAATATATCAGAGGTCTGTACAGAGATCTCTCCCATGATCTATTTATCCCCAGGACTGTGACTGTGACGAGGGGACATCCTCTGCGTCTGGAGGAAAGAAGGTTTGTACACAAACATAGAAGAGGATTCTTTACGGTAAGAGCAGTGAGACTATGGAACTCTCTGCCTGAGGAGGTGGTGATGGTAAGTTCACTAAAAGAGTTCAAGAGAGGCCTGGAGGGTAATAATATTACAGGTTATAGTTACTAGAGAGGGGTCGTTGATCCAGGGAGTAATTCTGATTGGAGTCGGGAAGGAATTTTTTTCCCTAAAGTGGGGAAAATTGGCTTCTACCTCACAGGGTTTTTTTGCCTTCCTCTGGATCAACTTGTCGGAAAACAGGCCGAACTGGATGGACAGATGTCTTTTTTTGGCCTTATAAACTATGTTACTATGTTATTAGCATTTTCATCCGTCTAACTGTAATCGGAGAGTAAATAAGTCTTTTAATTATATAGTTGACAGAAAGCAAATTTTTTTATTAGTAACAACACATTTTCATCTGTCTAACTGTAATAGGAGAATAATAGTTTGTCAGTAGTGTTGGTGACACATAGCCTTTTTTGGGGTGTAAAAGACTTCAATTGCCCCTGTGACATGGACATACAATAGTCAACCTGTTTGTTAATTGTGTCAGTGACATAATCTTTTTTTTTAAGGAGATACACTTAATCTTTATATGTGACACGGAAATACAAGAGTTAATCTTTCTATTATTTCTGTTGGTGAACTATAGCCATTTTGTGGGGTACACAACACTTTATTTGCACTCATTTCATTTGTGACACAGAAATACAATTGTTTGTCTGTCAGCCAATTTGGTGGGTGACTGTAAAAAATGAGGAGAGCATCAAATAAGGGATGTGGCCATATACATGGTACTGCTGGTGTTAGTGCTCCTGCTGTCAATCTGTGCCAGCTACATGCCCAAATGAAACACCTTCCTCTGGTGCACGCTAGTGCTGCGTCATTTTGAGGCCCGAATACCGCTCTAAGAATGGTAACGCCAGAACAAGTAGAGGCGGTAGTAGATCAGATTGCTGACAGTGCCTCCAGTTCCTTTACATTGTCTACCACCTGGCCCATCGCTGAATGCGCAGATTTGGCACTAACGTCCCATGGGCATCCGTTTTCCACCTCAACCCCTTGCACATCAGCCAAGCAGTCTGAGCCCCAAGTCATGCAACAGTAACTCATGCTTTTTGATGACTCTGCTGGTGTGGTTTCCATGGGCCATCCACCTAGCCCTGCCCCAGAAGTGGAAGAGATTGAGTACACTGATGCCCAACCACTTATGTTTGAAGATGAGGACATGGGAGAACTGCCCCAGCGCATCTCTGATGATGATGATGAAACACAGGTGTCAACTGCTGCGCCTTTCTGCACTGTGCAGACCGGCCAGGAGGGCAGGGGTCAGGAGTGGGTGGAAGATAATGTGGAGGATCATGAGGTCCTAGACCTAACATGGCATCGAGGTCATTCGAGTGACGTGTGCAATTCGGAGGAAGAGGTGGTTGTCACGCAGCACCAGCCGCACAGCAAAAGAGGGAGCAGGGTGCAAAAGCAGAGCAGCCAGCCCCTAGCCAGTATGCCTACTACTACCTACTGAGCCAAGGAACGGAGCACACCAAAACCAGCTCAAAGAAGTTCCCTGGCGTGGCAATTCTTCGGGCAATGTGCTGACGACAAGACACGGGTGGTTTGCACGCTGTGCAGTCAGAGCCTGCAGTCGGGCATAAATGTTTAAAACCTGAGCACCACCTGACCAAAGCAAGAGCTGTAGTGGAATAGACACCTGAAACACCACGAAAGATCTGATTCTCCTCCTTTTCCCTCTTCTTCTGCGGTCTCGGCCTCTTTCTCCCCCTCTGGAGCGACAGAGTCACTCGACACCCCACAAAAAGGTGATGTGACAGCATCACCACCAGTGTCACCAAGCATCTCCACACTGTCCAATGGAAATGTTCACCTGTCCATCACTCAAACCCTGGAGAGAAAGAGGAAGTACCCCCCTACCCAACCACAAGCCCTGGCCCTGAATGCCAGCATTTCATATTTCCTGGCCTTTAAAATGGTCCCTCAGTGCTCCACCCTCCTCTGAAGTCTGAACCAGTTTAGACCAGCACTGACCTCAGAGCAAGAGGCAAGCATTATGGCTAAAAAAACAGCTTGTTCCAAATTGGAACGAGATGTATTTTGAAGACGACTTACCTGAACCACCACCCGCTTAAGACATCGGGGTGTCACAAGTCTGCCAGAGAAACCCAGCGCCAGTGCCTGTGTGTTTCTTACCACCTGTTGAGGTTGCTGTTGCTGTGACTCCTGAGGCGGCTGGAGCGTCTGCTTTGGCTCCTGCGGCTGGAATGTCTGCTTAGGCTCGTGCGGCTGGAACGTCTGCTTTAGCTCCTGCGGCTGGAACGTCTGCTTTGGCTCGTGCGGCGGAGGCAGCTGGAGTGTCCACTTCGCCACCCAGGAGGAGATCCACCCCATCCATACACCAGAACCCAATTGTTCCACCATCTGTGACAGCCCATGCACAGACCCTCTGGGACTATAAAACCGCAGTGGAGGACTGGGTCATACAGGTACTCGACCACTCTAGGCCGGGAGATCCTTCATTGGAACTGAGAAAGGGAACTGTGATTTGGTTTTCCGTTGGGAGAGGGTCTGGCTTCCTGCAGGATGATGAGGATGGAAAGGAATATTTTGAGGGCTGCAGGTCAGTGAAATGGAAGTGTGGCCGGATGAACCACCAGGTCCAGGACACTTGCGCTGCCTGTAGGAGTTCCCAGATGAGTCCTCCAGTTCAGAAAAAAGTCACATGCTTAGCCGGAGCCTCTGATTCCTGGACTGCCAGCACCACAGTCCTTATAGCTGGGTCAGCTGACCATGTTATTGTTCACCTTCCAATCCATGGTGGTCCACCAATACCAGCTGCCGTGGAAAATGAAGCCAGCAGCAGCCAGGGAAGCTGGGGCTTCTTTCCGGGATGCAACCTTTCTGGAACCGCTGCAGCCGGAAATCCTTACCCCTGCTGTCCTGGCAAGAGCATCCGGAAAAGCGAAAATTGCTGCAGCGTGCGTCACTACTACCCGGACCCGGTCAAGTCCAACTTCAGGAAGAAGAGGGCACTGGAGTTCCACCACCGCTGCGAGCATGGTCTACAAAAGGCAGGAGTGTCCCTCATATGAGGAACCCAACTACTGGCAATGTCAAAGACACTACAGGAGGACCTATGGGAGCCACACCATGGACTGCACCTGACAGGTGAGATGCTAGTTGGCAGTTGTTTTTGTTTAGTTTCTGTTGCCCCCATTTGACTCTCACCAGATGGCTGTCAGGACTCCCATTCTGCAGAAATTTCCCTGTTGCGCCGAATTGCGCCTATTTTCCTTTTTACCCCCTTCTCAGGTTATTTGGGAGCTGCCTTTTCCAAAAAGGGTCTCTATTTGCTGCTATTCTCTATTATCCATGTGGATTACACATTACCTGTACCTGGATTACAATTTTACCTCACATAGATTACAATTGAATTTTGGAATATGTGTTCCAGACAGACAGTGTTTTATCATGCCTACTAGGATCCATAAGGAGAGACTCAAACGTATATCTGAGCCTATTATGCTTGCAAATGTGAAATTGATTGCACTAAAATGTTTGCATACTTATGTCTTTGCTGTATTTTAGCTACACTGTTTTTAATGGTTCAGCACTTTAGCCCATTGTGTGTATTATTTTTCTGGTACTGCAATGTGTTCTATTATGCACTTATTGTACGGTGTTTTTAGTAAATTATTCACTTATTGATAGCTAGAAGCAGTGAGCACCTTATTTTTTTAGTTCATATGGACTGCCTCTAAAGATTGTCTGCCGCGGCCTAGCCTCGTGCATATGACGCAATCGCGCTTAAGATTCGTACGCACTTTTGTACGCTAACGCTTAGGTATTGCGTACTTTTAACTATGCTGTCTGTACGTACGTAATCATCTCTCATTGAAGTACAATGTGTCACGAGAAAACAATCGCACAATGGCTTAGATAAGTAAAAGTATTCCAAAGATATTACCACATAAAGTGGCACAAAAAACGGCCTGGTCCTTAAGAAGAAATATGGCATGGTCATGAAAGGGTTAAAGAAGAGCTTGTTTTGGAGGAGAAGACAGATTTGACCACCAAAACCAGACAGACAAACCCTTTGAATGTCTGGTTTTAACTATGTTTTGATGTCTGAAAACTTGTTTTTGTCTGGAAAAACTCCTGTTTCATTGCCATTGAGTATCATTGAAGCCCTAATGTAAGTCTACGTGGTAACCATGTATCTATTTGTGCTGAATTTCTCCACTCCTACCCTCCCACTAGAAGGTTCCAGTCTAGCTAGAAATTGTATGTAAGGAGAGCAGTAAGATCCACTAGTGTTCTGCAGTTAGGTAACAGTGCTCTAAAGAAGAGACTCTGCCAGACTATTGAATGACCAGAAGAAGACGCTGAGATGGGGATACTCTGCCACAGACCCTGGGCCTCCAGCAGTTGGCCAGGGTACCAGCCTTCTGAGAGAGAGAGAGAGGGACAGATAACTCAGGCCTTTCCTCAGCATCAAGCCCTTATTCTGCCAGGCAGGAGATTGGAAAAGCCATCCCTATGCCTCCCCTGTATTGGTTTGGACCTGAATTCCTCCAGTAAAGAAGCACACTGGTTTACAGCAGACCAGACCCTGACTCTCTGGACTTATTTCCCATTAGGGTGCACCACGCCTTACCATCTCTTCTGGAGAGCAGCAACACGTGGTGACTAGTGTTGAGCGAGCATGCTCGGCCGAACTCGCTGTTCGGCCGAGCATGCCTACGCTCGGGTTCGCTCGGTGTTCAGCCAAACACAGAGTGTACTCGAGCGCAATGTTCGAGTCTCTTCCCCGCTTCCCCCGTTATGCAGCGAATAAACGTGTGGTAGAGTACAGGAATTCACTGTAATGTTGATTTGTACGCTAATGCTATGCATTGTACGCTAATGCGTATGAATTTGTATGCTAATGCTACACATTGTACGCTAATGCGTACGAATTTGTATGCTAATGCTACGCATTGTATGCTAATGCGTACACATTTGTATGATAATGCTACTCATTGTACGCTAATGCGTAAGAATTTGTATGCTAATGCTACGCATTGTGCGCTAATGCGTACAAATTCAGTTAATTAGCATACTTTTACGAGCAAAAGGAGTAAAAGAGGAGAAGTCGCGATTCTGTCCTTTTTCTATTAGCCAAACAACCTCCCCTCTTCCGAGCGGGGAGTGCCTGGTTTAGTCCCATTGACTAACATTATGCTCGGGTGCTCGGCCGAGCACTCGAGCACCCCCTAGTGCTTGGCCAGAGCACCCGAGCATACGAGCACAGAGGTGCTCACTCAACACTAGTGGTGACACCTCAGCGGTGTCTAGAGGGACCCCAAACCCAGTCACTGCATCAGCAGTTGAACAAGATGCATGTGGCAATATATTAGACCGCCCGTTAATACTGAGGCACAGTAACTCTATATATCAACTAAAATATTAACGGGGATTGTGTCAGCAGTTCAACAAGACACAGACGGTGATATATTAGAATACCCTTTAATACTGAGGCACAGTAAATCTATATATAATATATGAGATCTATATCTAAATTAAGAGATTAACTGCAAATGTGTCAGCAGTTCCACAGAATGCAGACAGCGATATATTAGACCGCCCTTTAATACTACAGCACAGTAATTCTATATATAAAAGATTAACTGCAAATGTGTCAGCAGTTTAACAGCATGCAGACGGTGATATATTAGACCACCCTTTAATACTGAGGCACAGTAATTCTATTTATAACATAAGAGATTAACTGCAAATGTGTCAGCAGTTCAACAGGAGGCAGGAGGCAATATATCAGACTGCCTTTTAAAACTGCAGCACAGTAATTCTATATTTAAAATAAGAGATTAACTGCGAATATGTCAACAGTTCCACAAGATGCAGATGCCGATATATTATACTGTCTTTTAATACTATGACACATTTATGCTATATATAAACAGATTAACTGGGATTGTGGCAACAGGTAAACAAGATACATACGGCGATTACACTCAACCTGCACTGTCCCTGTACTCTCCCTATCTAATATTCTACAATTAAAAGTTTTCTGCAACACTGTCCCTAGCACATAAGTGCTTGTCACGTCTCTCCCTATGTTTAGTTCACAGTGAAATGGTGGAGACCATGTGGGATAAGGCTTTTTATAGGGCTGTGACATCACAGGAGATGTCTATTAGCTGATTGCCTAGCTGCATGGCATTATGGGTCATATCATGTTCCCAAGCATCTTATTTTCACTTTGTAACATGTGCAGCAGGCATTTTAGAAAAATCTGGAAGTGAATCAAATTTTTCTTAAACTTCAGAACGAATTCCACCTCAGATGCTTTGATTCACTCAACACTAATTATGAGGCCTATAAATGAAAAGTTACCTGCGTTGTAACAATGAAAAGTCATGGGTTTCCTAAATGGAAAGTCATGGGTTTGGTATAACTTGTGACACAAAGATTACTGAGTGGTACTAGGAAAATTGCAAGTGTTTTTTTCTATAATTTAAAGACAGAGGTGAAATGGAATGTCCCAAATCCCTGCCGTTCCATAAACACACTGCACACTGGCATTGACAATCTACAGTAGCAGTAATGCAATTTTTGCAGCAAAACATGTTTGAGGTACATGCTCCGTCCTTCACCAACACTCGAGTGTGACAATGCAATATTTTTGCAGTGATGATAAACAGCTTATCAACTAGACACTGATGCAATATTGCCTTTGCTCAGTTATAATTTGTGTTACTGTTGTCAACTTTGCTACTATATCCACACCACCCATTATCTTGCACAAATGTACAACATGTTCAGTAACATGACTATGATAATGACATTATGACCGCTGTATTATTATTGTGGTAAAATTAAGTAATATTATTTCAAAGAGTAACACGTTTGGTATAACTCGGCACTGACAATGCAATAATTTCAACAAGACGCTTTGATGAAGTATGCTTTCACTAATACGTTATAATTTGTGTTACTTATGTTAAATACTTTTGCTTCTGTATTCACCCCACCCATTATTTTGCTGCAATGTACACTGCGTCCAGTAATATGCCAATGGTAATGGCATTATGACTTCCATATTATTATTGCGGTAAAATTATTGAATGCTTTTTTCAAAGAATAACATGTGTTCACTAACACTTGGATGTGACAATGCAATATTTTTGCAATGATGATAAACATTTTTAACCCCTTAACCACTTCAAATCTGGGCCATTTTCCCTCTTCTTGACCAGGCCTAATTTTGCAAATCTGACATGTGTCACTTCATGTGGTAATAACTTTGGAACGCTTTTACTTATCCAAGCGATTCTGAGATTGTTTCAAGTTCATGGTAAATTTGAGTCGATAAGTTTTAATTTTAAAAAATCCAAAAGTTAACAAAAATTTGAATCTCTCTGCTTTTAAGACAGATAGTGATACCCCATAAAATACTTTGTAATTTACATTCCCCATATGTCTACTTTACGTTGGCATCATTTTGGTAGTGTCATTTTATTTTTTTAGGACAGTAGAAGGTTTAGAATTTTAGACACAATTTTTGCAAATTTGCAAAATCAACTTTTTAAAGGACCAGTTCAGTTCTGAAGTCACTTTGTGGGCTTACATAATAGAAACCACCCATAAATTACCCCACTTTAGAAAATACACCGCTCAAGCTATTCAAAACTGGTTTTAGAAATGTTGTTAACCCTTTAAGTATTCCACAGGAATTAAAGCAAAATAGATGTGAAATTTCAAAATTTCACTTTTTTTTCAGATTTTCCATTTTAATCATTTTTTTCCTGCAACACATCAAGGGTTAACAACAAAACAAAACTCAATATTTATTACCCTGATTCTGCAGTTTGCAGAAACACCCCACATGTGGTCGTAAACTGTTATTTGGGGATGCGCCAGGGCTCAGAAGGGGAGGAGCAGCATCTGCATTTTCTAACATGGAATTTTCTGTCATGGTTTTTAGGAGCGATAGCTTTTTAATTTTTTTGTGGACTGAGCTGAGTTAGGGCTTATTTTTAGCGGTACAAGCTCTGCTTTTTATTGGCACCATTTTGGGCTACATCCGGCTTTCTGATCACTTTTTAATCAAATTTTTGGGAGGTTAACTAAAAAAAAAAAAGCAGTTTAGGGGCATTTTTCTATATTTTTTGTTTACACCGTTCACGTGATGGGGTAGATCATGTGATATTTTTGGAGAGCCAGTTGTTGCGGACGCGGTGATACCAAATATGTCTATTTTATTTATTTATTTTTATTTGTAACATTTTTTAATGCAACAATATCAAATATGTTTTATTTATTTTTTTTACATTTTTCACAATAAGAGCATTTTTAGAAAAAAGTCATGTTTTTGTGTTGCAATTTTTTAGGAGCCTTTTTTTTTCATTTTGCTAGCTATGATCTTGTGTGGGGGCTCATTTTTTGTGGGATGAGGTGACGTTTTTATTGCTACCATTTTGGGATGCATACAACTTTTTGATTGTTTGATATTATGTTTTTTGGTAGGTGAGGCGACAAATAAAAGCTGTTTTGGCATCATTTTTATTAGATTTTTTTTTACGCAGTTCAGCAGTTCACTTGATGGGGTAGATCATGTGATATTTTTATAGAGCCAGTCGTTGCGGACGCGATGATACCAAATATGTCTATTTTATTTATTTATTTTTATTTGTAACATTTTTTAATGACATATTTGGGGAGAAATTATTTTTTTTATATGTGATATATATATATTTTTTATAATACTCTTTATTTTTTTTTATATTGTTTTATTTTCTATTTTACACTTTGTGTCCCCCATAAGGTCATACAGGACCTCAGAGGGACATTTAACTTCAATTTTTTTTTTTTTTTTTTTTTTTTACACTTGATTTCTCCTGTAACTGGGGCTGACATAGTAGCCCCAGTCAGTTACAGGGGAAATACATCCCCAGAGAGGCTGTACAGCATAATACTATGCTGTACAGCCTCAGTGCAGGGCTGATCGGGTCTATGAGGGCCGGAACAGGAAGCGCAATAGCGCTTACTGATCTGTATACACAGCACTCGGTGAGCGCTGTGTATACAACGATCTAGAAGGCAGGGACCCCTGGGAACGGTCCCTGCCTTCTCTTTGGGGTACCCTGCTGTCACTGACAGCAGGTACCCCACTGTGCAGCTGCACGATTAGCGTGCAGCTGCTATCTCTGAATGGACGTTCAGAAACGTCCATTCAGAGATACATAGCCACTTCCCGGATGTTTATATACTATGGGCGGACGGGAAGTGGTTAAGTACTGGGCCTATTTTTGGTTTAGCATTTTCTTTTTTTTCCTCCCCACATTACAATAAGCCATCATTTTTTTAAATTTTCCGTTCATATAGCCACATGAGTGCTTATTTTTTTGAGGGATAACTTATACTTTTTGAGGGCCCCATTTAATTTACCATGTCTGTTATTGGAAAACAGAAAAAAATATTTGTGGTGTTAAACTGAAAAAAAAACACAATTCTGCCAAGGTTTTTTGCATTTTCACATCATGGCATTCACTGATGTCAGTTTTATGTCACCCCAGCAAGACACTGTCTCCTGTCCCCAGGCAGAGTAGGGGTGAGCTTTACAGAAAGATGGTGAGGGAGTACCTAGCTGACCATACCAACGTCCTGCATGATCACTCTGCTCCATACAACTACTGGGTTTCAAAGCTGGACACGTGGCCTGAACTGGCGCTGTACGCCTTGGAGGTGCTGGCCTGCCCTGCCGCTAGCGTGTTGTCAGAGCGGGTATTCAGTGCAGCTGGTGGCGTCATCACCGATAAGCGTACACGCCTGTCAACTGACAGCGCTGACAGGCTGACGCTTATTAAAATGAACAAAGCCTGGATTTCACCGGAATTCAAATCTCCTCCGGGGGAAAGCAGCTAAAGATTAACATTACTTATGTATCCGATTCCTCTTCTCTACTCCTCCTCCTACTCCTCCTCTTTGTCGTCTTTGCCTAATGCTGACCCAAAAAACGCCATTTTTTAGAGGTCCAACTGGCACTCTTTTACCACAATTTTTCCGGAGGTCCACCTACAGGCCCCCTCTGTAAACAATTTTTCCAGAGGTCCACCTACAGGCCCTCTCTCCAAAAATTTTTCCGGTGGTCCACCTACAGGCCCTCTCTGTAAACAATTTTTCCGGAGGTCCACCTACAGGCCCTCTCTCCAAACAATTTTTCTTTGCACCTAGTTGGGTGCTTCCCTAACATGTGATGGGTATGTGCCTTGCCTTTCTTGGTCTCGGTGAGCACAATTGCCATGAGGGTAACCACCAGGCTGTTGCCTGAGAATTTGGGGTAATCGTGGGATTAGGCAGCCTCAGAGGCATCCATGCATGCAGCCCCTGCTGTTTCCTGTCCATTTCCATGGTGTTTCCATCATTTTCTGATGTTTCCAGGTTTTCACCCAGCCTTCCCTAGGCAGAGCCTTGGTCCCCTGCAAAAATGCTCGCGTCTCCCATTGACTTCAATGGGGTTCGTTATTCGAAACGAGCACCCGAGCATCGGGAAAAGTTTGTCTCGAATAACGAGCACCCGAGCATTTTAGTGCTCGCTCATCTCTAATTAGCACCCTAATAGAGATTTTCACATGCTTCCTGCTGCACTGTGCTTTGTGCACACAGCAACAGGGAGCTTACCATGGCCCTGGGAAGCTTCAGCAGTATTTAGGTTTCCATAGTAACCAATCAGAGCCCCTCAATTTTACTGCAGAGGGCTCCGATCAGCATTCCTCTGCCTTACCTCATAGGGGCCGTGATCAGTGTTGATCAGGGCACCAGAGGGGTTTGGCCAGCATCCACCGTCTATGGAGTGGGCTCACTGCAGCAGCCCGCTTCATACATTACCTTAACCACCAACACCAATAATTTGGTTACTGATGTGAAATGTGTTTGCTGCTGTATCTACCTCTTATCTTGTAGCTGTACAGTGCTTTCAGTAACACAGCTATAATGCACTGAGATGCCCATTTACAGACAATAATTAGAAACTGATTTCTAGAAAAGGGGCAATTCTTCAGTCCTGACAAGAATGTAATATATGAAAGTGTAGAAAAAAACTTTTCTAAAAAAATACAACTGCCTGTTTTTGCAGAAATCTGTTTTGTAGAACTAGATGCCAAATGGTGAGTTGACATTAGCCTGCCAGCAAATGCACTGGATAGTCAACAGTTCTCACTCTCTCTTCCTTATTATATCCCTTAACCCCTTCCCGACCAGTGCCGTGATACGTCATGGCCGGCAAGTCTCTGCTGTTTCTAACAGCAGAGACTTGCCGCTACTTACCGCCATCGGCGGCGTCTTCTTGGGCCTTCTGATGCCGTGATCACACGTGATCACGGCATCAGGATGCGTCTGAACCCGGAAGCGTACGCTTCCGGGTGGTGTACAGACGCCCCGAGTGGCCAATCGGGGTGTCTGTACACCATATGAAAACTGTAATCCTCGCTGGTGAGGATTACAGTTTTCAAACTGCAATTCTTATTCTGGCCACTAGATGGCAGGCTAGGATAAGAAATGAGCAATTTTTGGATTTATCTCCATCTAGTAAATCCCTGATTGCTCATAAAGAAAAAAAAACACAATATATTAGCTCATATTTGAGCTTAAAAATAATCATAAAAAATTTTTAAAAAATGTTAAAAAATATATAAAAAATAAAAGTTCAAATCACCCCCCTTTCCGTATAATTAAAAAATAAATACCTAAATAACAATAAATATAGACATCATGGGTATCACCGTGACCGAAAACACCCATACTTTTAAAATATAAAAAAAATTTGCAATACGGCGAATTGTGTGGCGGAAAAAAAGCGTCCAAATGGCGATTTGCAGTTTTTTGTCACTTTTTTTTCTAAAAAAAAAATTAAATAAAAAGTGATCAAAAAGTCATACACACCCCAGAATCAATATGGTATCAATAAAAACTTCAGATCGCCCCGCAAAAAATGAGCCCCCATACAGCTCCGTACACATAAATACCAAAAAGTTATAGGGGTCAAGATATGACAACAAAAAAAAAAAAAAAAAAGAAAAAGGCCAACTTTATAATTATTTTATTACTCAAAACACAGGAAAAACTATACATATTAGGTATCGCCAGATTCGTACTGACCAGTAGAATGAAATTAACTGGTCAGTTTTAATGAACATTGAACTCCGTAAATAAAAAACCAGGAAAACTGAAGCGGAATTGTGCTTTTTTTGTAATTTCACCCGATTTGGAATTTTTTTCCCGCTTCCCACTACATCATATGCAATATTAAATGGTGGCGTTTGAAAGTACAACTTGCCCCGCAAAAAACAAGCCCTCATACAGCTATGTGAACAGAAAAATAAAAAAGTTATGGCAGTATGAAGGCAAGGAGCGCAAAACGAAAACGCAAAAACGAAAAAACCTCCGGTGGTGAAGGGGTTAATATACTCCAAATTCCCAAGTATTCTCTCCTTATAATCTTCTTATACTGTCCCTAATTCAGTGGGTTATATCTGCAGAGGCAGAGCTGCAACACAGCCAGGTTGCAAGTACAAAGAGAATGACGTTCTGTTAATTCTGCACAGGCACCTCCCTGCCTGCTGCCCCTCTGTTTGGCTGATCCAGGCTGTCAGCTTGCAATCAGGGCAAGTCCTCCCCCTTACTTCCTCCCATTGTTATGTGTACATACATCTTTTTCTTCCCTTGTGGTTTTTCCCACCAACACAGACAGCAAAATGGTGTTGTGTGCCATTTTCCGTGTTTCATCTGACACTTATCAAAAATCTTCAGCAAAAGAGATGAGGAGGGAGTCCAGCTTCCAAGAAAAGATTCCAACAGCCTTTATTTCTTCATGCATATAAAATGCAGTAATTTACACAACATCTATGTGTTTCAGGTCAGACAACAAATACCCTTAATCATGACATAGTTGTATGCCAAAAACACAGGTGGCCTTATACTAACCAGCACCAATCAGATAGATATGGGGCAGAGAAAAAGCACCTGTGGTTTGGAGTGAGTAGATTATAAAGACAACACTGAAAGACAACACTGCAGCCTTTTGTGCAGCAAAAAAAGCTTAAAACATAAAAAACATAATATTAATAGTGCAAAAACATAATATTAATAGTGCAAAATTAAGTCATGCCTTTTGTTGAGTCCTGCTGGTACACATTTCCCTAACTGAAAAATTCCAAAAGGACTCTCGAATAAGTAACTTATGTTTGTGGTTTCCTCCTCAAATAGGTGGAGTAACCCATTTTACCCCCTGTACATGGAAACTTGCAGTATTCCCATTGTACACAACTGCAAAAAGTAAACTTGAGCGTCATTCAAATAAAGGGTATCATTGGAACAATGATGTCTAGCCCTAAAAATTCCGCAATAGGAATATTGTTTATAAATTGAGGGGAATGGCAAGACGTGGGTAACAATGTAGTGTTTTCTGCAGTATCTTTTTTTGTATGTCTCCCGTCAAATTGAGATCCAAAAGCACAATGGAAGAAGTATCACAACTTAATGTGAACCTGAGATGGCATGGATTATCATTCAAGAATTCACCGAACAGAAGCACGGCCATCACACCGCCAGACCAGATAAACATTAGGTTGTCGATGTAACGGCCGTACCCCTAATTGAATCACTGAATGTATTTTTGTGAGAGAAAAGGAAACAATGTTCCCACCAGGCTATATAGATATATATATATATATATATATATACAGTATATATGTATACATTTGCCAAGGAGGGCGAAAATATTGCCCCATCGAAACTCCTGTTAATTGCAAATAAAATTAAGCATGAAGAAATGATGTTTTAGCAAAAACCATATAGCCTGGCAAAAATCTTCAGATTCATTTTGCAGATGCTTTTTTGTGAAATCCTTAACAAATTTGGTTAATTTAAAATTGATTCACTAATCCTTACTACCAAGGTTGGGTATCACTGTACTGTATGCTACATGGCAAAATTATAATTAAGAAGGACAAGTTCAATTGTGTAGTCATGGACTGAAATAAAGAACACTCAGTATGGCAATATGGCATGTTCGTTCATGGAATTTTGACTTTTAGGGCAGCCATTAAGAACTTTAACTGTTGTTATTATGAAGGCAGAACCATCTAGAAGCAGGAATAGATCAGATGTAAGGAAACACCACACACACAGGGCCGGTTTTAGACAATATGTGGCCCTGGGCAAAATCAAAAGTGGGGCCCCCAAATCTTGTAATTATGTACCAACAACACAGTCACATTACGTCAATTCCGTGAATAAAAACAAATATGTGAACGTGTGTTTATTTAACTATATTAAATGCGCCAAATTGAAATACATAACTACAACATTCAATGTTGCATCCTAAGTTTATTCCCCTTGCACACGGCCATTCCATGCATTGGGGCCGGGGCCGCAATTCACGGCCTCACATTAAGGCCTTATGCAAACAGCGGGTCGTCCACAATATGCGGGCACCGTCCGTGTGCAAACAGCGGTTCTGCAACATGTGGGCACGGCTGTGTGCACCCTGGGGTGTATGTGGCCGGTGCCCGCATATTGCGGACGACCCGCTGTTTGTGGGCCACAATATGGGCCACGCCCAGCAACAGCAGTGTGCATGAGGCCTTAGGCCGCATTCAGACAGTCGTGGTATTAACCCCAATGTTGCTGGCCTGTCTGTAACATTATGTTTTTGCCTGCCTTTATTTTTAGACAGGCTTATCATTTGTGTACAGTATGGGATACCTGATGATTATGAGTCCTTCATGTGGGGTCAGGGGCCTGGGCTGCTAATGACTGGGACTGGCAAATAGCAATTGTGGTCTTATGGAGATGCTGTTGCCTTCACAATTCTCTGGGCACTCTCTGGCTGACTTGCCTCACTTCAGAAACAGCCACCCTAGTTCATTTGTATTCCCTCCCTCCTCCTCTTTTATTAGCTGTTTTCATTGGTGCTTCAGCTTCAGAGGCCCCCCCCCCCTTGTGATTTCATTGGTGGCAGTGACGATTACATCACAGTGGGGGAGGACGCTCTCTCCCTCCTTCACTGTGCAGCTAAGACGAGCAATTTAATTGGTGGCAGTGGCGGCTGCAGGAGGTAGAGAGGGACGCTTTCTCCCTCCTCCATCACTGTGCAGCCCAGAAATGCAAGGAGCGCGGCTGGCAGCTGCGCAGGCTAGTTCAGTCAGCTGGCTGGGTCTCTGCACTGAGCGCTCTTCTGCTGAAGCCCGCTGGCTTCTGTGGACGTTCAGCTGAAGAGCCTGAAGCAGGGGGCCCTCTTCCACCATGGGGGTCCTGGGCAATTGCCCAGTTTGCCCCCCCCCCAACGCCACACACAATCACATAATGAACCTCCTAACTGCTGAAATGTATAGACCACAAAAAAGCCTGTTTTAAGTTGCATCCCTACCTTTCATAGTACCTTCAAAGTCACAAATTCAGCATTCCAACAGCTTCATGGAATGAGTTTCTGTTGACAACCATGCAGTGCATAAGATAATCATGCACAGTGTAAAGAATCAAGGATTTTATCCATTGGACTCTACATCTCAGGGGGTACTGAATGTCATTGAAGAAACAAGACATTGTATGGAGATTTATTTTCAGTCAATGTCCCATGGAAAACTGTATTCAAATTAACTAACACCAGCCAACCCCAAAACACCCATGTGTAGATAGCACTGTTTCAGGGTTCTTGACTGTCATGAGTAGAGCAGGGTACTGGTTGGATGGATGAGATGCCTCAGATGCAGCTGAACGATGTACTGCATATAATTTGTCCACATAATTTTGGCCTTTTGGTGTATATAATCCATCATTTTGGTCACATATTGTTTATTTCTGCATTACTATACAGCTTTAAGTATGTTCCTTTCATGCTTTCGACACTATTCCACTGTCAAAGTATACATGTTGTAGCTAACTCAACTACAGCACACGATTGATGGAGCTTTGATTATTAAACACAAGACGGATTTTTGAAGTAGTCATAATGTTTTAAATAGCAGTTTTCAAAGTTATTAGGCACAACAATACAATCACTAAAACTTAGAATGTAAAATATGACAACTAGTAACAAAGCAGGTGGTGCTCTGTCATACTGAAATAAAGTGATAGAAATTGCAAATGTCTTGTAAATACTGTAAGTGCTGTTTTTAATGTCTACATACTAAACATGTTTTTATATCTCTAGATAATGTACAAGGTATTTATATTTAGTTTTAAATATTTTTTTTTCAACTCAAAGTATATAAAAAGTAAAATAGATGTTGTCCCAAAGGCACGTCATCACTTCTGAAATGCAGACAAAGACTGGAGGTGGACTTCCGAAAAACACAAGTGCTTGAGAGTGTGGGATTTAAAGGGCATCTGTCAGCAGATTTGTACCCATGAAACTGGCTGACCTATTACATGTGCATTTGGCAGCTGAAGGCATCTGTGTTTGTCCCATATTCATATTTTCCTGCATTGCTGAGAAAAATGATGTTTTAATATATGCAAATGAGCCTCTAGGAGCAACTGGGGTGTTGCCGTTACATTCACAGGCTTCGCTCTCTCTGCAACTGCTGCGCCCTCTGCACTTTGACAGGGTCCGGCAGAGTAAATTTCATCACGTCTGGCCCTGCCAATTAAAATGGAGATAATGCAGATGCAGAGGGAGCTGAGCTTCTAGGTGTAACCGCAACTCCCCCATTGTTACTACAGGCTCATTTGCATGTAATTAAACATCATTGGTAACTCAGTTTGCTAGTTGTGCCTTTCTTCGGCATGTTAGGCCACTGAGGCACAAATAAAATAAATAAGTGACTCTGCCACTTGGCAGAGTCACTGGGGATCACTGGACCCAAACTCTGGGCAGCCGGACAATGATGATCGCTTCCAAAGGGAGAAATGATATAGGAGGCAAGATAATGAATAGTAAAGTAAACGCTTACACAAACACGTACTGAGCAACAGCGCTTGAGACTGGAGACAGAGCTTTGGCTTCACAGACCTCCAGACGAGCGACACCCACCGTGTACCCGTGCTCCAGGAGGGGGCTACGGCACGGCCGCAAGCGTGGCTTCCAAACATTCAGTACACCATTCAGTGTCAGACAGCAAATGGACCAGGCCGTATGGCAGTTGCACATGAACAACAAGGCATCGGCCCTGCGCAGCAGAAGCTCAGGGTTTAAATAGCAGTGAGCTAATTGGCAGAGGCGTGGTTACTGACATACTTCCTGTGAACGCCTGGCGGAAGTGACATCACCAGAGGTCTCAAGGAGCTGGCGCATGACCACTTCCTGTGCCGGACCTTGTTCACTGCAGTAGGACTGTGGGCGCAAGGATATTGCACTGAGATTTGCCCGTGCCCCTTCACCAACACCCACAGCCCGGGAGGGCAAGCGACCGCGTGCACGACGTCGATGCACGCGCCTTACACGGCATGGATTTCAGGATCCATTTTTAGTTGTTGGAAAAATTTGTGTACTGTAGGAGAAATACCTAACTACAACATTCAATGTTGCATCCTAAGTTTATTCCCCTTGCACACGGCCATTCCATGCATTGGGGCCGGGGCCGCAATTTACGGCCTCACATTAAGGCCTTATGCATACAGCGGGTCGTCCACAATATGCAGGCACCGTCCGTGTGCAAACAGCGGTTCTGAAACATGTGGGCACGGCTGTGTGCACCCTGGGGTGCATGTGGCCGGTGCCCGCATATTGCAGACGACCCGCTGTTTGTGGGCCACAATATGGGCCACGCCCAGCAACAGCAGTGTGCATGAGGCCTTAGGCCGCATTCAGACAGTCGTGGTATTGCGGATACCACGCAATACCACAGATGCTGCCCGGCGTCCTGTTCAAAATGCCTATTCTTGTTCGCTGTTGCGGACAAGAATAGGACATGTTCTATTTTTTTATGCAGAGCTGCCCGCTCTCATAGAAGTGAATGGGGACGCATCTATTCAGCAAAATTGCGGAATAGACGCGGACCCATTCACAGGGCTGTGTGAATGGGCCCTTAATGTAGGGCACATGGTGACAAATTGAGAAGAGCATGTGCCTCACATTAAAAATATGTGACCCCATTATATTTTAACATGGCAGTGGCAAAAACATTATGTTACAGACGGGCCAGCAACATTGGGGTTAATGAGTAATGTTGCTGGCCTGTCTGTAACATTATGTTTTTGCCTGCCTTTATTTTTAGACAGGCTTATCATTTGTGTACAGTATGGGATACCTGATGATTATGAGTCCTTCATGTGGGGTCAGGGGCCTTGGCTGCTAATGACTGGGACTGGCAAATAGCAATTGTGGTCTTATGGAGATGCTGTTGCGCAACAGCGCTTGAGACTGGAGCCAGAGCTTTGGCTTCACAGACCTCCAGACGAACGACACCCACCGTGTACCCGTGCTCCAGGAGGGGGCTACAGCACGGCCGCAAGCGTCGCTTCCAAACATTCAGTACACCATTCAGTGTCAGACAGCAAATGGACCGGACCGTATGACAGTTGCACATTAACAACAAGGCATCGGCCCTGCCCAGCAGAAGCTCAGGGTTTAAATAGCAGTGAGCTAATTGGCAGAGGCGTGGTTACTGACATACTTCCATTTTTAGTTGTTGGAACAATTTGTGTACTGTAGGAGATATCTAGCGTTTGGACATTTTTAACTGTGGACAACAGCCTGTTGAAAGATGCATACTTACCTGTTCCCTACCTCTCCATTCCAGCTCATTGGCTCAATTCACTGGTCTTTTTGTCCCCATTCTTTAAACCTCTGGGCAGAAAAGGTCATTTGTGCTGCTTCAGCCAATAGCTGGCTTCAGCAGCACACATGACCTGTCCATCTGGAAGTTTACAGCACATTTTACACTGCTCGTTTCCATGGTTATGACCACCCTACAATCCAGCAGAAGTGGGCATTCTTGCAGACTGTAGGAAAAAGCACTAGAATATGTGCGTTCCCATGGCCCAGGCCATCAGAGAGGCTGACGCTGTTTCTTATAGTGTGCAAACATGACCATTACTGATGGATTGCAGAGTTGTCTTAAAGGATTATTCCCATCTTAGACAATGGGGGCATATCACTCTGATATGCCCCCATTGTCTTATAGGTGCGGATCCCACCGCTGGGACCCACACCTATATCGAGAATGGAGCACCCAAAGTGAAGGAGGGCGCACTGCACATGCGCAAATGCCCTCCATTCATTTCTATGGAGCCACCGAAAATAGCTGAGCATTGGCTCGGCTATTTCCGTCGGCTACATAGAAATGAATGGGAGCGGTGGCCGCGCATGCGCGGTGCACTGCCATTCATTTCTATGGGAGCAGCGGGGAGCTGTGCCTTGTGGTGGCTGGACCCCAGGAAACCCAGGATCCTCCAGGCGCAGTGCTCCCCGCTCTGTTCTCGATATAGGTGAGGGTCCCAGTGGTGGGATCCGCACCTATAATACAATGGGGGCATATCCTTGCAATATGCCCCCATTGTCTAAGATGGGAATACCCCTTTAACCGTATAAAAAAGCAGTGTATAATATGATGGAATATTAATCAAGCCAGCAGAGGAGGCTGGATAATACTAATACTAATAATACTAATATATGGATAATCACAATACATTAGTAAGTGCTTTGTATGAACCTGCTCTACATATTAAATGCCACTTTAACTACAACTTGGAGAACCTTAAAGGGAACCTGTCATCTCAGAACCCCCCCCGAACTAGAGTAAGCGTTGTATAGTGTAAGTGATGCTGAATCCGAATATGTGAGCTTTATCTTCATACTCACTTCCATTCTGACGCTGTGCTCCCACAAACCTGCAGTAAAATGCACTCAATGGACTCTTCTTTGAGTCCTCTCCATTATGTGAGTGAGCACCGGAGTCCACTGAGTGCATTTTACAGCAGGTTTGTGGGAGTACAGCGTCTGAATGGAAGTGAGTATGAAGATAAAACTTACATATTCCGATTCAGCATCACTTACACTATACAACACTTACTCTAGTTCAGGGGGTGTTTCGGAGATGACAGGTTCCCTTTAAACTAGGGTCTACTACTGAAGCTGTTTTATACAATCACATCAATATTCAGGACCCTGAATTTGTTAGGTCCCCACACCCTTTCCACCATATATACCAAAAGAGGGTGGAATTATCTTCTGGCCCTTTCCTCTTCATCTGCAGGTTTTAGTTGGCCCCATCTTCTTATGGGATCCATATCAACTGGATATCCTGACTATATGCAGGGCCGGCATCAGCAAACCCAGGCAAGTGCCGGGGCCCACTGCTCCTGAGGGGGCCCGCTGTGCCTGCTCACTCCTGCAGCCGCTTTCCTGGTCTTGATTAAAATGTCTGTTCTGGATTCTAGGGCAGCTTACCCCAGCAGTACAGGCAATTTTTGCGAAGTGTACTGCTGGGGTGAGCGGCCCCAGGACTCAGAACAGAGTAGGTGAAGTTTCCTACCGGGCTAAAGGACCTTTGTGATGCAATCGCCCATGTGACCAGTGGGGGAGGAGCCAAGAGCTGTGTTCCAGTACGGAGAGGAGCCTGACTGGAGTGTGGTGAGGCCTAACTGTGTGTCTGTCCCTGTGTGTGTGTGTGTGTATGTGTGTGTCTGTCCCCCTGTGTGTGTGTGTGTGTGTGTGTTTCTGTCCCCTTGTGTGTGTGTGTCTGTCCCCCTGTGTGTGTGTGTCTGTCCCCCTGTGTGTGTCCCCCCTGTGTGTGTGTGTGTGTGTCTGTCCCCCTGTGTGTGTGTCTGTCCCCCTGTGTGTGTGTGTGTGTGTGTGTGTGTCTGTCCCCGTGTGTGTGTGTGTGTGTGTCTGTCCCCCTGTGTGTGTGTGTGTGTCTGTCCCCCTGTGTGTTTGTGTATGTCCTCCTGTGTGTGCGTGTGTGTGTGTGTGTGTGTGTGTGTGTCTGTCCCCCTGTGTGTGTGTCTGTCCCAGTGTGTGTGTCCCTGTGTGTGTGTGTGTGTGTGTGTGTCTGTCCCCCTGTGTGTGTGTGTGTCTGTCCCCCTGTGTGTGTGTATGTCCCCGTGTGTGTGTGTGTGTCTGTCCCCCTGTGTGTGTGCGTGTCTGTCTGTCCCCCTGTGTGTGTGTGTGTCTGTCCCCCTGTGTGTGTGTGTGTGTGTGTGTGTACTGACATACTGAGCATACACAGACAACAGTAATTTTAAAAGATAGGATAGCTCCCATCTTGTTAATTTTTCTTTATTGTTTTAAGGACATCATTCAAAGTTATATTTTATTAGTTATCTGGGTCAAGCAGGGTATTTAGCCAGGAATGGTGGAGTTATGTGTTAAACTATTAGTTGAACCCCTACCCAAATAGGGTCTTTTTGAAGGTAATTGGCCCCCATTGTGTGTCTCTGTGTGTGTGTCTGTCCCCCTGTGTGTCTGTCCCCCTGTGTGTCTGTCCCTGTGTGTGTATCTGTTCCTGTGTCCCTTTGTCTGTCACCGTCACCATGCCCACAGTACTTCCTATGTCTTGACGCAGCTGCATCAGGACGTTCTGTGGGGGCAAGAAGAAGAAGCAAGAGGAGACAGCGCCGCCAGCATGGAGTCCATGGGAGAGGCACAGGGAGGCACACTAAGGAAGCAGGTAACACTACCACATGATCTACACTAGTGTTATCTGTGGTTTTACATAACACTGCAGGTAACACTACCACACGATCTACACTAGTGCTATCTGTGGTTTTACATAGGGCTGCAGGTAACACTACCACATTATCAGCACTATTTTTATCTGTGGTTTTACACAGGACTGCAGTTAACACTACCACATTATCAGCACTAGTGTTATCTGTGGTTTTACACAGGACTGCAGGTAACACTACCACATTATCAGCACTAGTGTTATCTGTGGTTTTACACAGGACTGCAGGTAACACTACTACATTTTCTATACTCAGATAGCCATCACTGTGTTATCTCTGCTGTTACATTGGATTGCAGGGGACATCTACTATATTATCTATACTTAGAGAGTTATCACTGTGTAAGGGGGCCCACTGAGACTTTATCGCCCAAGGGCCCACCTGAACCTGGAGCCGGCCCTGACTATATGGTATGTATAACCTTGCTGAGTTGTTTTACAACAGGTGAAGAACAAGATAATTCACAGATATAATAAAACTAAAAAGCCAGCTCAACAATTATATGCCTGCTTTACAAAACTATTTACAGAAAAAGATGTGTTAGAGGACTTTACAATTTACCTTTGTTAAGGAGTGAAATAATGTACTTACAAAATGCCCCCAAAAAACTTATGTATCTTTTTGTGAAACACGAAGAGACCAAACTGCATGATATAAAGGCGAAAATGAAACTTTAAAAAAGCACACTTGATGTTTCTGCTGATGCACCTATCATTGTAGCACCAGTTAATTTGACTCTCATGATGCATAGTACGCAGCTAAAAAAGATTTTATCTTGACTGTCAATGGCTTTTATTGAGTTAAGTGAAAATTTTTGAGAATGTGTCTGTCACATACCGGGGACCAAACCAGCCCACCGCATCACGTGACAAGGGTTGCCCAAGCCCCTCAGGCCGATTCACCTCACGCCCTCACACGCTGCTATGCCCTGCAGTGGGCCATAACTCAAGCATAAATCAGCACCTGAAGCCTGCAAGCACACCTACGCAATAACAATTAATAGAATCGGACGAAGTGTAATTCGATCCGAATTTCAGGAATTTCTCGATTCGCACCCATTTAGAATTTCCTGACAATTTGTGGTGACGAATTGTTTTTTTTTTTTTTTCACTAAAATGGCGGCTGCATGTGTTTGGACATAGAGAAAGGAACATGAGGGAGGGATCACCCACAATGCCATGCATGCAGCCAATCAGCAGCCAGCCCTGTGATGTCACAGCCCTATAAATACCATCAGCCATTTTGGATTCTGTCATTCTACAGTGAACTTAGTGCAGGGAGAGACGTTTGCAGGCACTAAGGAAAATGTCATAAAACCTCATCAAAAGTACAAATTGCTGAATAGAAGTGTAGGGAAAGGATAGGGAGTGAAGTATTGAAGCAGAACAGAGTTCAATAGGGGTGTTTAGAGACAGTACAGTGAACTTAGTGCAGGGAGAGACATTTGCAGGCGCTAGGGCAAGTGTTACAAAACCTCATCAAAAGTACAAATTGCTGAATAGAAGTGTAGGGAAAGGATAGGAAGTGAAGTATTGCCATGCTACAGCTGCTCATGTCAGGTTTGCCTCTAGTTCTGGTTACTGGGGTTTTGTTAACCCTTGTGCACTGTAGTTACATTTAGTACAGCACTTTTTTTGCTGTTTTAGTGTTGGGGCTTATTAGCTGTGGTGAAGTGGGAAAATGGCAGCCCTTTGTAGTGTGTTTTATTGTTAAAAAAAGTTTTTGTAGGCATATAGCTCCAAAGTTCTACATAGTAAGGTGCTCTAGCAGCTATTAGTGTTGCCCAGAAAATGTATTATTCGCTCGGTGCTGAAGTGGGACAATTACAGCCCGTTGTAGCGTGTATCATTCTAAAAAACAGAGTTTTAGTAGGCATACAGCGCCAAAGTTTTATATAGTAAAGTGTTCTAGCAGCTATTAGTGTTGCCCAAAAAACGTATTATTCGCTCTGTGCTGAAGTGGGAGAATTACAGCCCGTTGTAGCGTATATTATTCTCAAGAAAAAGAGTTTTAGTAGGCATACAGCCCCAAAGTTCTATATAGTAAAGGGTTCTAGCAGCTATTAGTGATGCCAAAAAAATGTATTATTCGCTCGGTGCTGAAGTTGGAGAATTACAGCCCATTGTAGCGTGTATTATTCTCAAAAAAGCTTGATTTGGCCTACAGAACCAAAGTTCTATATTTTAAAAGCTACTGGCATTTATTACTGTTGTCCAAAAAACATTATTTGCTCTGTGCTGAAGTGGGACAATAATAGCCCGTTGTAGCGTGTATTATTCTCAAGAAAAAGAGTTTTAGTTGTGTACAGCGCCAAAGTTCTATATTTTAAAAGCTACTGACATTTATTATTGTTGCCCAAAAACATATTATTTGCTCTGTGCTGAAGTGGGACAATTACAGCCCGTTGTAGCATGTATTATTCTCAAGAAAAATAGTTTTAGTTGGTGTATAGCGCCAAAGTTCTATATTTTAAAAACTACTGGTATTTATTACTGTTGCCCAAAAAAACATATTATTTGCTCTGTGCTGAAGTGGGACAATTACAGCCCATTGCAGTGTGTATTATTCTCAAGAAAAAGAGTTTTAGTTGGTGTACAGCGCCAAAGTTCTATATTTTAAAAGCTACTGGCATTTATTACTGTTGCCCAAAAAACATATTATTTGCTCTGTGCTGACGTGGGACAATTACAGCCCATTGCAGCGTGTATTATTCTGAAGAAAAATAGTTTACTTGGTGTACAGCGCCGAAGTTCTATATTTTAAAAGCTACTGGCATTTATTACTGTTGCCCAAAAACATATTATTTGCTCTGTGCTGAAGTGGGAGAATTACAGCCCGTGGTAGCATGTATTATTCTAAAAAAAAAACTGTTTTAGTAGGCGTTACCTTGTGTAGGATGGTTTTGTGGTACATGTGGTCTGCTGCAGGCATCCTCCATTGTATACATTTTTGCTGGGGATTGCTGTTAGCAACGGATCACATGTGCAGGAATTGCTCCCCCGGTTTGATATGCACAAGAGCATATGGGGTTTGAGCAATTTTCTGCTATTTTAGACCACTTTTTTTTCTGTAAATCTGGCTGGTCAGGGGACACTAGATGTGGCGACTACATCTCACGGCCATATGAGCCCTGTGGGGGCTGAACTGGAGAAGGAGTAGGACATTGGAGCAGGAAGAATGCCTAGAGAAATGGGTAGTTTCTCTACCCAGGTGACAGGAGATTAGGAGCAGGAGGTGCAGGAGCAGCCAGTGGAGCTACGTGGTGATGAGGAAGAGGAGGCAGAGGACCCAGGCACATCGTGGCAGTATGCAGTGGAGATGGAGGCAGGGAGTCCCTTTGAGTCCCTTGCACAAATGGCCCGATGCATGCTCATTTGCTTGCGTAGTGACAGCCGTATTGTCACCATTCAGCAGAGGGATGACTACTGGCCACCCTATTAGACCCTCGCTACCGGTCCAAAATGGGGGACTTTTTTACACCCGCCGAGAGGGAGGACAAACTGAACTACTATAGAGACATCCTATGTAGTTAGTTGGCCGCCGCCTATCTGCGCCATCGTCCTTCCTCTCGCAGGTCTACGCTCATGTTCCACTGCCATGGCTGCTGGAGGGGGGATGGGTGGCAGTAGCAGTACCAGCTCCGTCAGCAGCAGCAGCCTGAGTCTACAGTCGCTGATGAGCAGCTTTCTTCACTTGCATAGTGAAGAAACTACTCACCAGCAGCATCACCTAGACCTGGAGGAGGACCTGAAACAGCAGGTGGTGGCATACTGGGACAGCACCCTGCCACCCGTCATTGAAGATCCGCTGCACTACTGGGCAGCCAAACTAGGTTTGTGGCCGCAATTGGCCGAGTTTACTCTGGAAAAGCTGTCCTGCCCGGCCAGTAGTGTGGCATCAGAGCAGGTGTTTAGTGTGGCGGGGGCCAGTTACACCAAGGAGAACTCGCCTGTCCACCCAAAATGTGGAGAGACTGACCTTTGTCAAGATGAATCAGGCGTGGATCAGCCAGGATTTCCAACCACCAACGCCTGATGCGTGAAATTAGATCATACATGCTGTTTTTTGACTGTTTCATCTGGCTACCTGCCTCACCAAATATTCTGATGCTGCCACCCGCCTGATGCCACACATCTGATGCCAAGTGTTCCTTCTTACACCCACCATCGTCAGCGGGTAGTGTTATTGCCACCCACCTCCCCACACTGTCGTCGTGTCACTCTATAGTCTGCTGATGCTGCTACTGCCTCCATAATGTCATCGTACCATTTTGTAGTCTGCCCATGCTGCTGCTGCTGCTGTTGCTGCTACTAGTACTGCCTCCATAATGTCACCGTACCATTCTGTAGTCTGCCCATGCTGCTGCTGTTGCTGCTACTACTACTGCCTCCATAATGTCATCGTACCATTCTGTAGTCAGCCCAAGTTGCTGTTGCTGCTACTACTACTGCCTCCATAATGTCGTCATACCATTCTGTTGCCTCTAATATATTATATATATTATAATTTTATATATATATTTTATCTCTTAATAATATAAAAATGAGTTTCTGTCTGTCTGTCTGTCTGTTCTCTATGCGCGACCAAACTACTGGACCGATTTTCACCAAATTCGGCACACAGGTACATCAGGTGTCCGGGAAGGTTTTAGACCAGGTCTCATCTCTCTAGGACGTACCGTTCCCGAGATATTCCCAAAATATGATCTCCATTAGCCAACATTACAACTGGGAGCTTTGGTTTTAAACTCCAACTGCCATTCTCTGCAAAGGGACACACACAGGGAGGGCAGGTTTCCATAACAACCAGGTAATTATCAGCAGCTGAGGATCTCATCCATTTATATTTACTGACACTGTTAAAGGTATTCCGGTTACCATAAATATAACTGATGTTTTTTTCTATTACTACAGTTCAGTAGTAATAAAAGATGTTTTGCTCCACTGCTGCCTATTGCGTGGGCTCATAAATAAGCATGGTATTGACTTTTAATTCAGGCCACCCTAAAAGAAGTACTTAAAACCCCCGCCCCAGGTCTCACTAAGCCACACCCCCAACTATGTCAGGCCACACCCCCTTTCACTCCGGAGCCAACAGAGATTGAAAAAATAAAGGTAAAAATCAGCTTCTGTCAGCTGCAGGGATGGGTGGGAGGTTGACTTTCTTTCTGCAACAACACACACAAACATTAAATAAAATAGATTAAATCCACCCATGCGAAGCGTCTTGCTAATCCACGCCCCCGACTCTGTCAGGTCACGCCCCCTCCCACTCCGCAGCCAATGGGAATTTAAAAAATGAAGGTAAAAATAAACTTCTGTTTGCTGCAGGGGTGGGAGGGTGAATTTCTCTCTGCAACGACACACAAAAATTTTAGATGAAATAGACTGATTATAGACTACAACCGTTCGAAGCCTCTTGCTAAGCCAGGCCCCCAACTCTGCCAGGCCACGCCCCCTCCCACTCCGCAGGCAACAGGGATTGAAAAAAAATCAGCTGCAGGGGTGGGAGGGTGAATTTCTCTCTGCAACGACACACAAAAATCGTAGATGAAATTGACTAATTTTAGACTACGACCATTCAGTACTAATAAAAGATGTTTTTTTTCCACTGCTACCCATTGCGGGTCCCCATAAATTACCAGGTCATCGACCTGTAATTCATGACACTCTGACCCCCGCCCCAGATCTCGGGAAACCACGCTCCCACTCTGTCAGGCCACGCCCCCTCCCACTGCAGCCAACGGGGATTGAAAAAATGAAGGTAAAAATCAACTTCTGTCAGCTGCAGGGGTGGGAGGGAAGTTGGATTTCTTTCTGCAACAACATACAGAAACATTAAATGAAATAGATTAAATATACCCGTGCAAAGCAATGGTTTCTTCCACTGTTACCCATGGCGTGTCCTCATAAATTACCATGGCATCGACCTGTAATTCTGGCCACCATCAAAAAGAAGGACTTAAAACCCCGCCCCAGGTCTTGCAACGTCACGCCCCCGACTCAGTCAGGCCATGACCCCTCCCGCTCCGCAGCCAATGGAGATTGAACAATTGAAGGTAAAAATCAAACATCTGTCAGCTGCAGGGATGGGAGGGAGGATAACTTTCTCTCTGCAACGACACACAGAAACATTAAATGAAATAGATTAAATATACCCGCGCAAAGCAATGTTTTTTTCCACTGCTACCCATTTTTTTCCCTCAAATTACCATGGCATTAACCTATTATTCAGGCCACCCTGAAATGAAGGACTTAACCCCCCCCCGTGTCCCATTAAACCACGCCCCCTCCCACTCCGCAGCCAATAGGGATTGAAAAAATGAAGGTAAAAATCAATTTCTGTCAGCTGCATTGACTTTCTCTCTGCAACGACACACAGAAACATTAAATAAATAGATGAAATATACCCAGGCGAAGCCGGGTCTTTCTGCTAGTATTATATATATTATACTTACTGACATCTGATATTTGCTCACTGGATCTGTGACTGCGAAATTACTTACTGACATTTTTGATCTTGTCGGGCCATTCTGTGGTTGCTGCCACTTCCACACTCTGTCTATATGCCACTGTGTGGCCTCATAATTCTGTACTACTGACATTTGTGCCTGTCTGTGACTTCAAAATTCTACTGACTGACGGTTTCATTCTTGTCAGGCCACTCTGTCGTTGTGCCACTGTGTGACCTCGTAATTATGCACCTTGCGTCCTTCGTAAACACATCACTGTTAAAACTGGTGTACTGAGGAGTTTGATGTCTTCATCTTGGAGAAGGAACGCCATCTTTTATATCGGTGTGTTCATTATGCCAGTCTGACAACTGCATGTTTTTCAATCCATAATCCCTGTAGTCCAAAGCCAACCAACCAAATCCTGCACCACTGAAATCTATATTACATGATTAATATTTTTTTCCCGCTTAACACTCAGGAGGTGCCGTGGCCGCATTCTCATACCTAACAACCGGTGCCTCTTTTGTATATAGGAGACATACAGTATGGTAGGTCTTCAACAAGGGGACTAGTCTGCAGGAGCT
>ONZH01023323.1:0-19888 GCA_900303285.1 Rhinella marina
CTCCTCTCCAAACATTTACTTCTTTGTCCTATCTTTCCTCTCTCTCTCTACAAACTATTTTTTCCGGATAGCTGCCATATACGGTATTAAACTGAGTAGTATACATAAAAGACATACCACACTTGATCAATCTCATAATTTACGACTGTACCGGTTGATGCTAAATTTTTAAGTTGGGGTCCTGCGTCGTCATTCTAACTACACCCGGCTGTTGTCACCCCCACACACGCTAGCCCAGGGGGCACTCCTCTGGCTCTTCCAGCGAAACCTCCTTGCCCCAGCCTGCCCCCCACCTACAGGCCCACTCTACAAACAATTTACCCGGATAGGGGACGTATTAGATGTTGTACTGATGTTTTTTTTTGTTCTTCTTTTAATTGCCTCCTGACCTGTGATAGGCAGAGCATGGACACTCCCCTGGCCAGAGCAAGCTCTTTTTCCGTTTTCCGTGTTCGAAAAATCCATTAAATATAGGGTCCCAAGATAGGGGACGTATACGGTATTAAACTGAGAAGAATTGATACCATACGGGTTAAAGCAAGAGTTTTCCCAAATCCATCTAACTGTTGTCACCACCACACACACTGGCCCAGGGGGCACTCCTCTGGCTCTTCCAGCGAAACCTCCTTTCCCCCCCACCTACATGCCCTCTCTCCAAACAATTTTCCCAGGTAGGGGGACATATTAGATATTGTACTGATTCTGAATTGCCTCCTGCAATAGACGGGAATCGAACCCAGATCAACTGCTTGGGAAGTAGCTATGCTCACCACTATACCACCAGCAGGCACAGCAACTGATAAGAACAGATACTAAACTTGATTTCAGCTGCAGTGCCAGCATGAGCAGTGGTGTCACCTGCAGGCGGTGATGGACCTTCGTTGCACCTAGTTGGGTGCTTCCCTAACATGTGATGGGTATTTGCCTCGCCTTTCTTGGTCTGGGTGAGCACAATTGCCATGAGGGTAACCACCAGGCTGTTGCCTGAGGATTTGGGGTAATGGTGGGATTAAGCAGCCTCAGAGGCATCCATGCATGCTGCCCCTGCTGTTTCCTGTCCATTTCCGTGGTGTTTCCATCATTTTCTGAGGTTTCCAGGTTTTCACCCAGCCTTCCCTAGGCAGAGCCTTGGTCCCCCGCAAAAATGCTCGAGTCTCCCATTGACTTCAATGGGGTTCGTTATTCGAAACGAGCACTCGAGCATCGGGAAAAGTTCGACTCGAAAAACGAGCACCAGAGCATTTTAGTGCTCGCTCATCTCTAGTGCAGACACTACTCGATGATGATGAAGCCGATCGCACTTGGGAGCTGGGTGAATTAGGGCCTTCATCATCATCAGGAGAAGAGGGTGGCAGCTTGCCCGTGAGGCAGCGACGGAGCCAGCACGTCGCTAGCGTGGCCAGGAGTCAGCAGGGTGGCAGCAGTGGGAGGTCGGGAGCCAAACGTGCCCGAAGGTAGACCAACTGCTTCACAGGAGCCTAAAGAAGTGGTGCAGCGGTTCAAGCAGGCAGTGGCAGTAGCAGCCATTCAGGGAGGAGCGTTGGGGCGTACTCGGCGGTGTGGCAGTTTTTCGTTAAGCCGCCGGGTAAGGTCAACCTAGCAATTTGTAGAATCTGTGGGCAGAAGGTGAAGTGTGGCCAGGGTGCCAATGTTGGCACCACGGCCCTGCGTCAACATATGCAGCGTCACCATATAGTTGCCTGGGAGAACCATGGCTCCAGTGTGGTGGTCCAGCCTGGAGCATCAGCCGCAGCCTCAGCAGCATCACCCAGTGGCGCCCAAGAGATTTCAGGCAGTCAAGGCTCCACCACCTCAGCCGAAGGGAGCTGTCTGTCCTTCCCATCATCTGATGCTCCTGCTCCTCCTACTCCTCATCAGTCATTCTGTCAGCAATCGATCAGCGAAGCCATTGCCAAGAGACAGCAGTATGCGTGTACACATCCAAAGGCGCAGAAGCTGAACGTGCTCTGGGACAAGTTGCTGGTGCTGCAGTCCCTCCCTTTCCAAGTGGCGGACTCTGAACCTTTCAGAGAACTGATGGCTTGTGCCTAGCCAAGGTGGAGAGTTCCAAGCTGTCATTTCTTTGCCAAACAGGCAGTACCAGACCTGCACAAATATGTAGAAGAAAAGGTGGGCCAGTCCTGGAGCCTGTCGGTGTCTACCAAAGTTCAATACAGCGCCGACATGTGGAGCTCTAATTACGGTCATGGACAGTATATGTCCTTTATGGCCCACTGGGTAAATGTGGTTCCTGCACAGCCAAACCAGCAACTTGGCCAGGTGATGCTGCTTCTTGCCGTCGCTCCTGTGACAATGTCTGCCTCCTCACCCTCCACCGTGTCCTCAGCCTCCACTGCAGGGACAATTCACAGTGCCCCACCAGCATACCACATGCGCAGGGCACGGCGGTGTCACGTGGTTCTACACCTCGTTTGCCTGGGCGAATGGAGTCACACAGGGGAGCAACTGCTCTGCGAAATCCAATCCTGGCTTTCCCCACGACAACTCAAAATGGGAACAATGGTGACCGACAACGGGAAGAACATGGTGTCTGCACTGCATCAAGGAAATCAATCTGGTTGTCGAGCGGTTCCTAAAGTCTTCTACCCATCTGCAAGACATCCTAAAAATGGCCAGGAAACTTTGCATGCACTTAGCCACTCCTACACCTTCAAGCACACCCTCCTTGAGCTACAGCGGCAGAACGGCGTCCCCCAACATAGGCTGATCTGTGACGTTTCCACCTGTTGGAATTCCACCCTTCATATATGGGACCGACTGTACGAACAGAGAAAGGCCATAAACGATTTCTTGATGATCCAAGCGGACAGAGGTACTCCCCTGCGTAACTTCGATGTCAACCAGTGGCAGCTCATGCGTGACACCTGCCGCTTGCTCGTTCCCTTTGAGGAGGCCACTTTATTTGTCAGTCGCCAGGACTACGGAATGAACAAGGTCATTCCACTCATTCATATCCTGGAAAAGAAGCTGTTAAATCTGGCTGGTCAGGGGACAGGAGATGTGGCGACTACATCTCATGGCCACATGAGCCCTGTTAGGGCTGAACTGGAAAAGGACATTGGAGCACAAGAATGCCTAAAGAAATGGGTAGTTTCTCTACCCAGGTGGCAGGAGAGGAGGAGCAGGAGCAGCCAGCGGAGCTACGGGGCGATGAGGAAGAGGAGGCAGAGGACCCAGACACCATGGCAGTATGCAGTGGAGACGGAGGCAGGGAGTCCCTCTGAGTCACTTGCGCAAATGGCCCGATGCATGCTCGCTTGTGAAGTGACAGCCGTATTGTCTCGATTTGGCAGAGGGATGACTACTGGCTCTCCACCCTATTATACCCTCGCTATCGGTCCAAAATGCGGGCCTTTTTTACACCCGCCGAGACAGAGGACAAACTGAACTACTATAGAGACATCCTATGTAGTCAGTTGGCCGCTGGGGGGTAGGGGTGGCAGTAGCAGTACCAGCTCCGTCAGCAGCAGCAGCCTGAGTCTACAGTAGCTGATGAGCAGCTTTCTTCACCCGCATAGTGAAGAAACTACTCACCAGCAGCATCAGCTACACCTGGATGATGA
This sequence comes from Rhinella marina, assembly GCA_900303285.1. Lineage (NCBI taxonomy): Eukaryota > Metazoa > Chordata > Amphibia > Anura > Bufonidae > Rhinella > Rhinella marina. The sequence continues at coordinate 3,585 of ONZH01023323.1, forward strand.
CCTCAAACAGCAGGTGGTGCCATACTTGGACAGCACCCTGCCACCCGTCATTGAAGATCCGCTGGACCACTGGGCAGCCAAACAAGATTTGTGGCCGCAATCGTCCGAGTTTGCTCTGGAAAAGATGTCCTGCCTGGCCAGTAGTGTGGCATCAGAGAGGGTGTTTAGTGTGGCGGGGGCCATAGTTACACCAAGGAGAACTCGCCTGTCGATCCAAAATGTGGAGAGAATGACCTTTGTCAAGATAAATTAGGCGTGGATTAGCCAGGATTTCCAACCACCAACGCCCAATGCCTCAGATTAGATCATTCATGCTGTTTTTTGACTGTTTCTTCTGGCTTCCTGCCTCACCCAAATATTCTGATGCTGCCACCCGCCTGATGCCACACATCTGATGCCAAGTGCTTCTTCTTACACCCACCATCGTCAGTGGGTAGTGTTATTGCAACCCACCTCCCCACACTGCCATCGTGCCACTCAATAGTCTGCTGATGCTGCTACTGCGTCCATAATGTTGTCATACAATTCTGTAGTCTGCCCATGCTGCTGCTGTTGCTGCTACTGCTACTGTCTCCATAATGTCATCGTATCATTCTGTAGTCTCCCCATGCTGCTGCTGTTGCTGCTACTACTACTCCCTCCATAATGCCGTCGTACCATTTTGTAGTCTGCCCATGCTGCTTCTGCTGTTGCTGCTACTACTACTGCCTCCATAATGTCGTCGTACCATTCAGTAGTCTGTCTATGCTGCTGCTGCTACTACTACTGCCTTCATAATGCCGTCGTACCATTCTGTAGACTGCCCATGCTGCTACTGTTGCTGCTACAACTAATGCCTCCATAATGTCGTCGTACCATTCTGTAGTCTGCCCATGTTGCTCCTGCTGTTGCTTCTACTACAAATGCCTCCATAATGTCGTCATACCATTCTGTTGCCTCGAAATTCTACTGACTGACATTTGCAATCTTTTCATTGGGCCTGTCTGTGACTGTGAAATTCTACTGACTGACATTTGATATTTGTTCATTGGGTCTGTCTGTGACTGCGAAATTCTACTGACTGACATTTGCTATCTTTTCATTGGGCCTGTCTCTGACTGCGAAATTCTGCTGACTGACATTTGATATATGTTCATTAGACTTACCTGTGACTGCAAAATTCTACTGACTGACATTTGCAATCTTTTCATTGGGCCTGTCTGTGACTGCGAAATTCTACTGACGGACATTTGATATTTGTTCACTGGGCCTGTCTGTGACTGTGAAATTCTACTGACTGACATTTGATATTTGTTCATTGGGCCTGTCTGTGACTGCGAAATTCTACTGACTGACAGTTGATATCTGTTCATTGGGCCTGTCTGTGACTGCGAAATTCTACTGACGGACATTTGATATTTGTTCATTGGGCCTGTCTGTGACTGTGAAATTCTACTGACTGACATTTGCTATCTTTTCATTGGGCCTGTCTCTGACTGCGAAATTCTACTGACTGACATTTGCTATCTTTTCATTGGGCCTGTCTGTGACTGAGAAATTCTACTGACTGACATTTGATATTTGTTCATTGGGCCTGTCTGTGACTGTGAAATTCTACTGACTGACATTTGATATTTGTTCATTGGGCCTGTCTGTGACTGCGAAATTCTACTGACTGACATTTGCTATCTTTTCATTGGGCCTGTCTCTGACTGCGAAATTCTGCTGACTGACATTTGATATTTGTTCATTGGGCCTGTCTATGACTGCAAAATTCTACTGACTGACATTTGCAATCTTTTCATTGGGACTGTCTGTGACTGCGAAATTCTACTGACGGACATTTGATATTTGTTCATTGGGCCTGTCTCTGACTGTGAAATTCTACTTAATGACATTTGATATTTGTTCATTTGGCCTGTCTGTGACCTCAAAATTCTACTGACTGACATTTGATATTTGTTCATTGGGCCTGTATGTGACTGCGAAATTCTACTGACTAACATTTGTAATCTTTTCATTGGGCCTGTCTGTGACTGCGAAATTCTTCTGACTGACATTTGCTATCTTTTAATTGGGCCTGTCTCTGACTGCGAAATTCTGCTGACTGATATTTGATATTTGTTCATTGGGCCTGTCTGTGACTGCAAAACTCTACTGGCTGACATTTCCATTCTTTTCATTGGGCCTGTATGTGACCTCAAAATTCTACTGACTGACATTTCCAATTTTTTCATTGGGCCTGTCTGTGACCTCGAAATTCTACTGACTGACATTTAATATTTGTTCATTGGGCCTGTCTGTGACTGTGAAATTCTACTGACTGACATTTTCAATCTTTTCATTGGGCTTGTCTGTGACTGCGAAATTCTGCTTACTGACATTTGATATTTGTTCATTGGGCCTGTCTCTGACTGCGAAATTCTACTGACTGACATTTAATATTTGTTCATTGGGCCTGTCTGTGACTGCGGAATTCTACTGACTGACATTTGATATTTGTTCATTGGGCCTGTCTGTGACTGCGAAATTCTACTTACTGACATTTGATATATGTTCATTGGGCCTGTCTGTGACTATGAAATTCTACTGACTGACATTTTCAATCTTGTCGGGCCACTCTGTGGTTGTTGCCACTTCCACACTGTGTTGTTGTGCCACCGTGTGACCTTTTAATTCTGCTACGACTGCTGCCACTTCCACACTCTGTCATTGTGCCACTGTGTGGCCTCATAATGCTACAGCTACTGCCACTGCCTCCTCTACACTGTCGTCATTCCACTCTGTCAGACCTTCTACAGTCACTTGCAGGTCAAACTTGACAACGGTTGACACTTGGTCTACATCAATTCCTACGGCACAGACATTAATGGGCATGAGAACTTTTCCCTACCCATCTCTGTCGTCATGCCACTTGCCGCGTAATTCTACTACTGCTGCCACTTCCACACTCTGTAGTTGTGCCACTGTGTGACATTGTAATTCTGCTATTACGGCTGCTGCCACTTGCCCACTCTGTCATTGTTCCACTCTGGGACCTCATAATTCTGCTACTACGGCTGCTGCCACTTGCCCACTCGGTTTTTGTGCCACTCTGTTTCCTCCTGATGCTGCTACTGCTGCTGTTGCTGCCACTTGCACACTCTGTCATTGTGCCACTCTGTGGCCTCCTGATGCTGCTACTGCTGCTACTGCTGCTGCTGCCTCTTCTACACTGATGTCGTGCTGCTCTGTCAGACCTTCTACAGTCACAAGCAGGTCAAACTTGACAATGGTTGTCACTTGTTCTACGTGAATTCCTTGAGCACAGACATTAGCCGTGATGAGAACTTTTCCCTTCCTATCACTGTCGTCGTGCCACTCTGGCCTGATAATACTATTACTGCTGCTGCTACTTCCACACTCTGTTGTTGTGCCACTCTGTGGCCTCATAATTCTACTGCTACTGCCACTTCCACACTCTGTCATTGTGCCATTGTGTGACCTCATAATTCTGGTACTATGGCTGCTGCCACTTGCCCACTCTGTCATTGTGCCACTGTGTGACCACATAATTCTGCTACTACGGCTGCTGCCACTTCCACACTCTGTTGTTGTGCCACTCTGTGGACTCATAATTATACTGGTACTGCCACTTCCACACTCCACACGCTACAGCTGCAGTCACTGCCTCCTATATACTATCATTGTGCCACTCTGTGGTCTCCTGATGCTACAGCTGCTGTCACTGCCTCCTGTACACTGTCGTCGTAGCAATCTGTGGTCTCCTGATGCTACAGCTGCTGTCACTGCCACCTCTACACTAACGTTGTACCACTCTGTGGTCCCCTGATGCTACAGCTGCTGCCACTGCCTCCTGTACACTGTCGTCGTAGCAATCTGTGGTCTCCTGATGCTACAGCTGCTGTCACTGCCACCTCTACACTAACGTCGTACTACTCTGTGGTCTCCTGATGCTACAGCTGCTGCCACTGCCTCCTATACACTGTCGTCGTGCCACTCTGTTGTCTCCTGATGCTGCTGTCACTGCCATCTTCACACTGTCTGGGGGGCTCTGCTAGTTTAAGTGTGTAATAGAACAGGTTCTGTAAGAAATCTATGTGGAATCAGTGAATTGGTGTAAAAGGAGTGCGCTCTTTGGCGCTCTAGTAGGATCTTGGGCCTCTGCACGGTTCTTTATAGCTGGCGCTATCATTGACCTGTAAGGCTAAGTTCAGACTTCAGTTATTTGGTCAATTTTTGCCCCATAACTGCCAAAATACGTAAAGTGTGCAGCGATTCTAAGAGCGATGCCTGTTATTTGTGTGTCATACTGGCTCACAGTATTGTTTTACTACCACAGCAGACTCCCTATGCGTGTTACTGCAAGCCACAGTGTTCTACACCACTATACAGGCTGTCTGCAGGTCGGAAGTAGACATTTTAGTAGACGAATTTATTCGGATCGAATCGTTTCGGAAAATTCGGCGAACCAACCGAATCAAATTTTTTAAAAATTCGCTCATCTCTAGTGGCCGTTAATAAATGCCATTTTCTGTACTTCTTCTCCAGTTGTCTCTGATTAACATACGGTGCAGGGGGCTTAGGAGGTGAGATGCAAGTTACAGCAGTTGAATGAGTACCTGATTCTCACAGCGTTAATTACAACTGATAGCTCATTATTAACCCAGCCAGCAGCAGAGAGAAGGGCTTGGTGGCCCCATGACCCACTGGGAAATTTCCTTGTAGGGTCTATGGCCAATCAGCACCTGATGATAGACGAGGCCTTCTCTGCACCTAGTAGAGAGGTGCTGATCTGTAAGATGGTTGCAGGGAAATAGTCGTGGGACACAGACTCCGGTACTCTGTGGAAACGGAGATTGTTTCTTCTGACGCAGTTCTCCTGGTCCTCCAGTGCTGCATATAAAGTATTTAGGTGTAGTTGGCATGCGGCAAAGTTTTGTGCTACATTCGAACTATGATCCAAGACAACAGCCTGTGTCATCTCTAAAGCCTCCACCCTGTGACCTACATGCTTGATCTCTTGCATCAGTACAGATAGTTTTTGTCTGATTGGGCCTAGCACATCTGCCTGTGAGATAGGTAAGTCGCTATTGTCAGTGGAGTGATCGCCATCACTGTTGCCATCAGATATACCTTTACAGGGCATGACTGTCCCCATCTTGAATTCTTTGGAGGCAGATGCTGTGGCTTGGTTTTTCAGGAATTTCTCCATGTCTCCCACCAGGTTAGCTGATTTGGCCACCTCAGCAGAGTCCTCTTGCCTTGCACTTTCAATATTGACCATTTTTCAGGGCTTCAAACTAATGTAAGCAGAATTCACAGCAGGAATATGCACAGAGCTCAGCAACAGGCGACAATTCAGCTCAAGTGCTAGCTCCACCTCCACCTTTGCAGATGTTGTGTGTTGATTAGCTGTTTAGAGTGTGACACCAAAAGAATACAACGTTGAACTTTTTCACAATATTATATTTTTCTGAGATACTGACTTTTGGGTTTTCATTAGCTTTAGGCTAGAATCATCAACATTTAAAAAAATAAACGGCTGAAGTAGATCACTGCATGTAATGAATTTATAGAATATGAGTTTCACTTTTTTAATTGAATTACTAAAATAAATTAACTTTTCGATGATATTCTAATTTATTGAGATGCACTAGCATACTCACGTGTCACTTACTGCACATTTAATGACCAACCAACATTCAGTTTATTGAACTGAAAACTCAAAATGAATTAAGACTGCCTTGTAAATTGGTTTTACATGTCATTCATAGAAGGTCTTTGATGGGCGAAAGTCCAATCCCCAGAACCTATTTTCAGGACACCCCTACAGTCAGGTGAGTATGTTTTGTTTTTTATTAACCCTGCTTAACCCCTGATAGGCCTTAATTTCAATGTCAGACGCCTCGATCAACGATGACCATGGCATCTGAGGGGTTCAATGATGGAGGGGGTGGTGGGTGTTTTTTCAATAAAACCTGTACAAAAAGTCCTTACATAAGTATTCAGACTTTACTCAGCACTTTGTTAAGAAATATTTTATAGCAATTTGAATCTTGGTGCTTGAAACACACAGCATATTTTACATGCATGTGGAGTGAGTGCTTCACTACTGGAGATTGCTCTTTCCATTTGAGTTTAAGATCTACATAGGAGAATTGCTGCTCTGAGAAATTGATACTGGTGATTGATTGTCTCGAAGTAGACAGGATCAACAGCAGTAGAGAAGTGTTTTCTCTATAATCTGCCTATACCTTTAGAAGTAAGCGACTTGGTAATATTGAATTTGTGTCTCTGGGAAGAATACTTATACATAGTATAATCAGTGGCATAACTAGAAATTACTGGGCCCACAGCAAATTTTGAAATGGGGCCCCCTCACTCCAGCAAATTCTTTGCAACCTCGGACTCCCATGCACACCCACACCAGTGACTAGTCAGGGTTGCTCTCTCAGATGAGGCCCAGCAGCCACTCCATCCATTTCCTATAGTGTATCTGTATACTGTACAATCTCATTTTATAATACTGTTGAAGGAGCCCTGACAACTAAATCTTTTAGTTCTCCTCCTGGGTGGGCCCCTTCTGAGTTCTGGCCCCAAAGCAGACACTTCCCCTGCTTCCCATTTAGCTACACCCCTGAATATAATACCTATAATTAGTTTTGAGCAAAGCAAAGCATTTCAAGCATAATTCAGTTCGAAGTCTAGGAATCCTTTGATTGGACAAACGCAAGTGTAGAGGAGACAAGCAAGGGAACGCAAGCTCACCCATAACGCCGTGCAGGCAGCTAATCTGCAGATAGCCATCATCTGTGATGTCACAGGGGGCATGTCTCAGCTCTCCCTGAATTGAATAACTCAGTGTTATAACTCAAACTTTTTAATGACATGCAATTACAAAAACATTCAGCTCCAGGTGCTGGTTTGAAAACTGTACAATATTTTTTGTGAGACAACCCCTTTAAAGCCAAACTGTCCACAGAAACAAAGGGTTAATATTTTGATTTTCAATGTTTTAGTTTTTGTGTTTTTTTTTCAAATAAATAGACAAACTGTCGGGTCTTGTTTAGATAATTACCTTCTTTTCCTGCATGTTTTTAACTGAAGCTTAGAAGTTGACTGATTTAATTTAAAAAATCCCCAAAGCCAGCAATTGGATTTGGATATATTGTCACCACAGCCAAGAAGATGACATCATGACTGGAGTAGGGAGCTAGAAGTGGCATGGGATAAAATGAGCATATGTTCTTTTATTGTTTTATGACATTTGCTGGCTTGGAGAAAAGTCAGACAATTCTTTTAATTTCTAGATGAGCATGCATGTAAGACCTAATTCATACAGTGGGCCTCATTTATGAAAATGCATTTCCTGACTACTATGGGCAAAAAAGGCAGATTTAGACAATTTTAGTAAATGATGTACAATGTAATTTTTGTGTGTATACAATTAATCATAATATTCCTACAAAAGCACAGGGCCATATTTACAACGTATGCTGCCCTATGCACCAAGACTGAATATTGTACTGTATTTTTGTGTGTGATAATATTATATGTAAGCAATAGTGTTAAAAAGTAGAGATAAACTAATTTCTTATGTGATCGTATTTTGGGTCCAATTCTAACAAATTGTTCGACAGATTTGATTTGGATACAATAAAGTGCTTAGATTGCCCTGAAAATTTGTGTATGGTACTCAAGCTCTTTATTGCAAAAACAGCATTAGTGATGTCAAAATGACAGTGACATAAATGACTACGGGTAAACCCATGTTTGCTGGTCATAAACAGCATGTTTGAAAACATACTGTACTGTAAGTTTTTTATGCTTTTCTTTAAATAATCATAATAAAAAAAAACATTCCAGAAACTCTACCTTTTTAGGGGCAGATGTCTGCTTGTGTTTATATACATTCACGGTAGTATAAAAGAAAGCAATAGCTTGTTTTGAACAAGTTGTCCAAAAATGATTCCTTTTTGGAGCATAGCAGCAGTACAGTATAGATCCTGGACAAGGCAAGAGATTTGTGGCTGTGTAAGGGCAGTAGTAGTTGCAGAAGTTTGTGTAGCAGCAGAATAGTATGGAACCTGAAAGTTTGGAGATGTGTAGCTGTGTAGGCATAGTAGCAGTGTCAGTAGGGGCAGTAGTTGCTGAGGCATCAGTAGTACCATATGGAACATGATGGACAGGCAGACAGCACCAGTGGCATCACTGGGCTGGTGATATGTGGCCACTGTCAGTAATTGAAGATATATTCGTCGGTCTCCACTGGAGGTGTGTGTAAATCATTTTGGATCCCTGACTAATTCATTCACACAAAAATGTTTTATTTTCAAGACTTGTAGATGTCACTTTTGTGATGACACCATCTTCCTTGTTGAATAGTCTCTCTAACAGTACACTGGAGGCATCACATGCTTTCAAACAACATTTTGGCAGAAACAAATGGACAGTTGGACAGAGTCCACACCAAAACAGGATAACTGTGACACAGAAAAATGTGTCAGGTGGTACACTTGTCTGTGCTAGATGGAATTTTTGTAATAATTTTCGTCCATTTTTTTTTAGAAACAAGAGCAATTGAACTAGAAATGAGTGAACCTTTTGAGTTAGTTTCAGGTTCAACGCATTTTTCAAAAAGTTTGGTTTGAACCCGAATCGATTCTACCAGAACCAAAGTTACTCCAATTAACACTTGTTGGGACCAAGCCTCCAAAAATTATGGGCAAACAAGGGTGGAAAATTTGCTTGTATTTATACAAACATAAGTGATAATTGTCAGAAGAAGTGGCTCATTCTGAATAAGGCTAGAAAAATTATCCCTTTTAATTGGAACCAGCAAGAGTACAGTGTTGAAATGGTAAGGTAATAGTGGCATGTGAAAGCAACAGTAGTAGCAGTAGCAGCAAAGCATGGAACAGTCAAGGCAGAAGATTAACTGTTTAGGGGTACTAGTATTAGTAGTGGCAGCTGTGTAGCATTAACAGTGGTGGAAGTAGAGGATTTGCAGCAATAGTAGTATAAGGAGTAGTGGCCGCCGAGGTGGTGGCAGCAGCAGCCATATGGTATATGTTTGCAGACAGACAGCGGCAGTGGCATGATGGCCAGAGCAGGGTAGTAACAAGGCTGATCTATAAGGCACCCCTTTAGAGCCCACAGTTGTAATAAAGTTCCCTATAGAGCCCAAAGTAGTAATAAAGTGCCTATAGTGTCCCCAGTGGTTATAATACAACCTGTAGTAGCTCCAAGTACTTATAATTTCTCCTGTTATAATACCACCTATAGTGCCAGTACGTATAAGGTGTCTCCTGTAGCACCCCCTTTATTATACGTTATTCCCCCTATAGTGTGCTGGCTTGTATTATAATGCCGCCTGTAGTTCTCTGGCCATATATATAATATATATGAAAAATATTCATCAGTGTCCCTGAAAGGAATGACTCTAAAGTGCTGGAGTACAGCCTGAGGAGGAGACATCTGATGGGGCAGAACTAAAGACAGCACACTAAATGATGGAAGCCAAGTCAAGGCAAGACTCATACACCAGTCTAGTCCATTCATATTTCACCTCATGCCCACGGCCCACATTAGAACAGGACCCAGCGCGCATCAGTGACTGGACAGGAAAACACAGCAATCGCAGATGCTTTAGCTCAGGATGTGCCACTCCTCAATAAAGCCATGTGTGGCATGTCCTGAGCTAATCTTCTTCTATAGTGACACAGTGAGGACATACCAGTACTGTACTTGCTCACTATGGACAGGAGCGATTGATGGCTGTGCTGTGTGTAGGCAGCTGTCAGGAGGACATGTTGCTCCTCAATATTGCATCACTACCTAAAGGAAGCTGGCTTTCAAACACAGTAATAGCACATGGAGTACTGAGCTGTCATAGTGAAGTACTGTGTATGTTGCATATTGCTGTCCCCACTTTCCCCTAGATAAAACTGCTTGAGACCTTGTCTTGTTACAGGTGCAATACTTGGCGTTAGTAGCATAAAGACAGCAGCAGCCATACTGTACAGAGCATGATGACAGGCAGGAAACATGATGGTAGATAGGCAGACAGCATAAGTGGTGAGATGGAACACTACCAAGAAGGCCATATCTATTCATTGCCTTAGCCAAGGGAGTGTAAAAATCCTCCCAGATCCATGCCTCATTCATTTTGACAAAAATGATGTTTTGGACACCTTGGTCCATTTAGGTGTCACCACGCCCCCACCGCCGAGATGACACTGGAGGCTGAGCAAGAAAGTACAGAGAGGATACTGGGTCAATTTGGGCCACTGTTCTAGTCTGCCTGCCCAGTGGTCCATGGGGTCAGGGAACATGGTATGTGCCGGAAACAGGCCAGAGTCCAGGTAGGACTGAGCATTGAGTCAGCAGGTCTCCATTTACTGATTTGCTTCAGGGTACGTCACATGAAAAAACTGTTCCATCATGTTGGGGAGACTGAACTAGCTGTTGCTGCTGTGGCGTCTGCTTCTTCTGGCAGTGGAAATGGTGGGAGCGGAGAGCGGCCTCCTTTTTATACACACTGGTGACTAGTCAGTGAAAGTTGTGGCAATCTGCATACACAATGTTTCCTGGCAATAAGATAATTTGCTCATCCTTTCAACAGCAGGATGCAGGAGGAAAACATTACCCCATTTTGGGGTAACAGTGAGGGTCTAAAAGCATGGATATCCAGTAATCATCAAACTGCTTCATGTGAATGATAAGCTTGTCACTACATAAGCAAGCAGGCACAGAGCTTTCCATTCTGGTCAGCGTGCCCGAGAAGCCAGTTGTTTCCAGCTTCAACCCTCATAGATGATTGGGTGTCATTACCCATGTCATTGTCATCATTATCATCCTCTTCCTCCTCCAGTGGCAGCTCCTCATCCTCTTCTTCCTCCATGAGACTTTCTCCTTGTTTGTCGCCAACAGCTACAGGGCGAGCAGCAAGATGCATTATCTGTTCTTCTTCCACTCTTGCCCCCTGTTGCATGAGCATCTGTTCTAAGATAAATATTAGGGGATGACATCATTCATACCATAGTTGTCCTTACTGACAAATTTTGTGGCCTTTCAAAGGGCTTCTGCACGTGAAAGGCATGCCGGATGAGCTGCCACATTCTCACATGCTCACTGCTGAGGGGTCTGGTCCATGACAAAATTATTCACAGCTTTACACTGCTCATACAGACACTGTAGCATGAGCAAAGTGGAATTCTAGTGAGTTGGAACGTTGTGGATTAATTGGGTTATCGCAGATCATTTTGTTGCTGCAAGTTCAGCAGGGTGTTCCTTGCCACATAATCGTTGAAATGCGACAACAGTCCCCTGTACATTGTCCGCACTTTCCGCAAGCCAGTGTACTTTTTAAAGGGTACTTTTAATTTCAATGGGAAGGCTCGTTCTCATACAAGTCGATCGGGAACGAGCCTTCCCATTGAAATGAATCGGGCGGCTAGGTTAATTACACCTACTCACCGCTACCCATGTTACGGCTAGCAGGAAAACAATGAAGAGGAGGTAGCGCTGGCACGGCGCGCACCTCCTCATCAAACAGCTGATAGGCAAGGGTGCCGTGTGTGGGACACCCGACGATCTGATATTGATGACCTATTCTGAGGATAGGTCATCAATAAATTTAACTTGGAGAACCCCTTTAAAGTGTATGGTCATTTAAGTTTATTTTTAATACACTGTAGGGACAGTGATATTGACCTTTTCCTGATGGAGCGATTTTCTGTTTTTGCGTTTTTGTTTTTTCACTCCCTGCCTTCCCTTCTTTATTTTTCTGTTCACTGGAAAGCCGGAAAAAAATTTCAAATAGGTTGGAATGTGAAAAAAATGCAATTCTGCCACAGATTTACGGGTTTTATTTTTACGGTGTTCACTATGAGGTAAAACTGGCTTGTGCTCTTCATTCTCTGGATCAGTAAGTTCACGGCGTTACCACATATGTATAGTTTTCCTATACATACAGGCAGCTGGTGGCTATGGTGCTTGTGCTCCAGAGCAAGCGACATCTTTAAAGACCCGATTTTTAAATATGCATTATTAGGGAGACATGTTTCTTTGTACTAGAAAACAGGGTGTAAACGGTTTACTTATCAAAGCTCTTAGCATTGCTAAGGAGAGTCTTTAGTTCCATTAAGCACTGAAGAAGCCTGTATGTAATAAATAGATTAGGCAGGATGATGGGCAGTGATAGTTAGGGCTCATGTCAGTAGAAAACTTAAGACTGAAGACAGATTCTCCTTAGCGATGCTCAGTTAGAACTTTGCGAAGAATAACACCCTGTTTTCTAGTACAAAGAAATGTCTTTCCCTACACAATATTAAAATAAATTCAAATAACAGGTATACTTGCTATACGTTAAGTGAATCAAAAACAAATTATACTGAATTATTTCCCATTAAACTATATATCATCCTGCTCAGCTCCTCCTGCTCTATAACATGCTGCAAATTGCGCCGTATTTTCCTAGTGACAGGTTCCCTTTAAAATCTGCATTTTGGGTCATTTCCTGGGCAGAATTTTAAATTAAAATATCACACACTTTACTTCCACTGTAAATGCTGCAGATATTCCACCAGAAAACCCAGATGATAAATCTGTCCTGTATGGTCATACACCAAGGATGCTACCACATGGGACAGGTTTTCAGCAGGGGAATTTCCATAGCATATTTTGCTGTGATTACAACAGTAATATCTCCGTTTGTCCCCCCCATACAATTGTTTGTAATGCACCTATTGGTGTCCCCATTAGAGATGAGCGAGCATACTCATCCGAGCTTGGTGCTAGTTCGAGTATTAAGGTACTCGTAAGTGCTCGCTGCTTGGACGAGTATCTCGCCATGCTCGAGGAAATGGCAACTTCCGCATCGTGCATTTTTGGCGCCTATAAACTCAGCCAATCACAAGCCAGGAGACTCTGCGGTACACCCAGCATCACGTGGGGCCCTTACATGTCGATAGCAGGGGTTGGCTGGCCTGATCAGGTGACCCTGGAATATACTAGTGACTGGCCGCGATGCTCGGCTCAGATGCTGTCTGGATGTCGTTAGGGATAGAGCTGCTGCGTTTCAGGGAGAGTGTTAGGGCCTGCATTTAGTTCTCTGTTAGGCAGGAATCACCCACAAAGAACCCAACAGCCCTTCTAAGGGCTACAAGAAATTTTTTTTTGTCTCCTGGCTTGGCTGGCTGGCTGGCTGGCACTAGTAGTGCAGCTATCGCCATATATAACCCCCCTTTTTTTTAATGTTATATCTCAGTGATACAAATCCATTTCACACAGCAGTGTGGAACTATTCTATGTGTCACAGTTCAGTACACTCACTCCAATCCGTATTTTCTGTCCAGGTGACACTTTCTGTACGTCACTTAATACAACCAAGTCTTTTGCTGTCACGTATATAGCTTGATCCCAAAAATCTCTGTGCGACATTTGTCTGGGTCGCAGTCAAAATAGCCACCGTCAGTAGGGTGTCAGTTAGCTCTACGATAGTTTCTACACGTCACGTTCCCAAAAAAACAAAACTCCAAAAAAAATATATAAAAAAATAGTTTTTTTGTTGTTTTAGCTCAGTGATACAAATCCATTTCACACAGCTGCGTGGAACCATTCTGTGTGTCACAGTTCAGTACACTCACTCCAATCCGTATTTTCTGTCCAGGTGACACTTTCTGTACGTCACTTAATTAAACCAAGTCTTTTGCTGTCACGTATATAGCTTGATCCCAAAAATCTCTGTGCAACATTTTTCTGGGTCGCAGTCAAAATAGCCACCGTCAGTAGGGTGTCAGTTAGCTCTACGATAGTTTCTGCACGTCACGTTCACAAAAAAACAAAACTCCCAAAAAAAAATTTAAAAAAAATTGTTTTTTTGTTGTTTTAGCTCAGAGATACAAATCCATTTCACACAGCTGCGTGGAACCATTCTGTGTGTCACAGATCAGTACACTCACTCCAATCCGTATTTTCTGTCCAGGTGACACTTTCTGTACGTCACTTAATTAAACCAAGTCTTTTGCTGTCACGTATATAGCTTTATCCCAAAAATCTCTGTGCGACATTTGTCTGGGTCGCAGTCAAAATAGCCACCGTCAGTAGGGTGTCAGTTAGCTCTACGATAGTTTCTGCACGTCACGTTCACAAAAAAACAAAACTCCCAAAATTTTTTTTAAAAAAAATTGTTTTTTTGTTGTTTTAGCTCAGTGATACAAATCCATTTCACACAGCTGCGTGGAACCATTCTGTGTGTCACAGTTCAGTACACTCACTCCAATCCATATTTTCTGTCCAGGTGACACTTTCTGTACGTCACTTAATTAAACCAAGTCTTTTGCTGTCACGTATATAGCTTTATCCCAAAAATCTCTGTGCGACATTTGTCTGGGTCGCAGTCAAAATAGCCACCGTCAGTAGGGTGTCAGTTATCTCTACGATAGTTTCTGCACGTCACGTTCCCAAAAAAACAAAACTACAAAAAAAAATTAAAAAAATAGTTTTTTGTTGTTTTAGCTCAGTGATACAAATCCATTTCACACAGCTGCGTGGAACCATTCTGTGTGTCACAGTTCAGTACACTCACTCCAATCCGTATTTTCTGTCCAGGTGACACTTTCTGTACGTCACTTAATTAAACCAAGTCTTTTGCTGTCACGTATATAGCTTGATCCCAAAAATCTCTGTGCGACATTTGTCTGGGTCGCAGTCAAAATAGCCACCGTCATTAGGGTGTCAGTTAGCTCTACGATAGTTTCTGCACGTCACGTTCCAAAAAAACAAAACTCCAAAAAAAAAATAAAAAAAAAATAGTTTTTTTGTTGTTTGAGCTCAGTGATACAAATCCATTTCACACAGCTGCGTGGAACCATTCTGTGTGTCACAGTTCAGTACACTCACTCCAATCCGTATTTTCTGTCCAGGTGACACTTTCTGTACGTCACTTAATACAACCAAGTCTTTTGCTGTCACGTATATAGCTTGATCCCAAAAATCTCTGTGCGACATTTGTCTGGGTCGCAGTCAAAATAGCCACCATCAGTAGGGTGTCAGTTAGCTCTACGATAGTTTCTGCACGTCACGTTCCCAAAAAAACAAAACTCAAAAAAATATATAAAAAAATAGTTTTTTTGTTGTTTTAGCTCAGTAATACAAATCCATTTCACACAGCTGCGTGGAACCATTCTGTGTGTCACAGTTCAGTACACTTACTCAAATCCGTATTTTCTGTCCAGGTGACACTTTCTGTACGTCACTTAATTAAACCAGACTGAACAAGTTTGTGGGTTTCAGTACAGCAAGCCCATTTATTTTTTATTTTTTATATAATACACTTATATACAGAAAATGTTGAAGCCCAGGGCTAAGGGTCGAGGACGAGGGCGTGGGTGTGGGCATTCAATTACTGCAGGGGGCAGAGGCCGTGGTCCTGGGCAGGGTGAGACAATACCTGCTGATGAGGGAGCAGGGGAACGCCACAGAGCTACACTCCCTAGCTTCATGTCTCAACTTACAGGGACACGTGGTAGAGGACTGTTGAAACCACAACAGTGCGAACAGCTGATGTCGTGGATTGCGGACAATGCTTCAAGTAATTTGTCCACCAGTCAGTCTTCCACGCAGTCCACCCACGTTACCCAAGGGAGCACTCCTCTGGCTCCTCCACCTCAACCTCCTTCCCCCAGTCTGCCCCCTCCCAGGAAAATTTGGAATGCGATCCGGCATACTCTCAGGAACTGTTTTCTGGACCCTTCCCAGAGTCACAAACCGCTTCTCAGGTTGCTGCTGACCTCTTTCCCGATGCCCAAGTTTTCCAACTGTCTCAGTCTGTGGTTGATGATGATGACATTGTTGACTTAGTGGAAGAAGTGTGTAAAGAGGTCTCGGACGATGAGGAGACTCGGTTGTCAGACAGTGGTGAAGTTGTTGTAAGGGCAGGAAGTCCGAGGGGGGAGCAGACTGAGGAATCGAGGATGACGAGGTGACTGACCCAAGCTGGGTTGATATGCCGAGTGAAGACAGTGCTTCTGAGGTGGAGGCGAGTGCTGCACCAGAACAGGTTGGAAGAGGCAGTGGTGTGGCCAGATGGAGAAGCAGGGCCAGAGCTGGTGCATCAGCAGCAACTGTTTCACGTAGTGAAGCTCCCATGGCGAGGCCTAGATGTTCGCAAGTCTGGAGGTTCTTTAAAGAAAGTGAGGATGACCGACGGACTGTGGTGTGCAACCTGTGCCAACCAGGATCAGCAGGGGTGCCACCACTACTAGCCTAACACCGCCAGCATGCGCAGGCATATGAGTGCTAACAACCATCAATGGAAC
>ONZH01023324.1:0-98842 GCA_900303285.1 Rhinella marina
AAACTACAGGAAATCCTGGCGAGGGGGGTATAATGGAACCGAAGGGGCGAGTCTGAGACCCCAACGGTCCACCCCCCTGTGAAGTAAGTGTGAAAAGCTATCACTTCACATTATTCACTCTTTTACTGAGAGTACCACTTGCTATTCACTCTTTTACTGAGAGTACCACTTGCTATTCACAATTTTTGGCGCACGAACAAAGAAGGGTGTTTTTCTCTTCAAATCTGGGTCTACCCATTTTTGAATTCACTTATTAATTGTGTCATATCCCTTCCATCCTTCACCACCACTTGACAGAGCGCATACATCACTTGGACAAGCTGCTTGCTTACAGTTACAGTCATATGAAAAAGTTTGGGCACCCCTATTAATCTTAATCATTTTTAGTTATAAAAATTTGGGTTTTTGCAACAGCTATTTCAGTTTCATATAATCTAATAACTGATGGACACAGTAATATTTCTGGATTGAAATGAGGTTTATTGTACTAACAGAAAATGTGCAATATGCATTTAAACAAAATTTGACAGGTGCAAAAGTATATGCACCTCAACAGAAAAGTGACATTAATATTTAGTAGATCCTCCTTTTGCAAAAATAACAGCCTCTAGTCGCTTCCTGTAGCTTTTAATGAGTTCCTGGATCCTGGATGAAGGTATTTTTGACCATTCCTCTTTACAAAACAATTCCAGTTCAGTTAAGTTTGATGGTCGCCGAGCATGGACAGCCCGCTTCAAATCATCCCACAGATGTTCAATGATATTCAGGTCTGGGGACTGGGATGGCCATTCCAGAACATTGTAATTGTTCCTCTGCATGAATGCCTGAGTAGATTTGGAGCGGTGTTTTGGATCATTGCCTTGCTGAAATATCCATCCCCGGAGTAACTTCAACTTCGTCACTGATTCTTAAACATTATTCTCAAGAATCTGCTGATACTGAGTGGAATCCATGCGACCCTCAACTTTAACAAGATTCCCGGTGCCGGCATTGGCCACACAGCCCCAAAGCATGATGGAACCTCCACCAAATTTTACAGTGGGTAGCAAGTGTTTTTTCGTGGAATGCTGTGTTTTTTTGCCGCCATGCATAACGCCTTTTTGTATGACCAAACAACTCAATCTTTGTTTCATCAGTCCACAGGACCTTCTTCCAAAATGAAACTGGCTTGTCCATATGTGCTTTTGCATACCTCAGGCGACTCTGTTTGTGGCGTGCTTGCAGAAAAGGCTTCTTTCGCATCACTCTCCCATACAGTTTCTCCTTGTGTAAAGTGCGCTGTATTGTTGACCGATGCACAGTGACACCATCTGCAGCAAGATGATGCTGCAGGTCTTTGGAGGTGGTCTGTGGATTGTCCTTGACTGTTCTCACTATTCTTCTTCTCTGCCTTTTCTTGGCCTGCCACTTCTGGGCTTAACCAGAACTGTCCCTGTGGTCTTCCATTTCCTTACTATGTTCCTCACAGTGGAAACTGACAGGTTAAATCTCTGAGACAACTTTTTGTATCCTTCCCCTGAACAACTATGTTGAACAATCTTTGTTTTCAGATCATTTGAGAATTGTTTTGAGGAGCCCATGATGCCACTCTTCAGAGGAGATTCAAATAGGAGAACAACTGGCAAGTGGCCACCTTAAATTTGAAGTTCAAAGCTCAATGAGGTTACCAAACCAATTTAGTGCTTCAGTAAGTCAGTAAAAAGAAGTTAGGAGTATTCAAATCAAGAAAATGATAAAAGTAACCATTAGAGATGAGCGAGCACTAAAATGCTCGGGTGCTCGTTATTCGAGACAAACTTTTCCCGATGCTTGGGTGCTCGTTTCGAGTAACGAACCCCATTGAAGTCAATGGGAGACTCAAGCATTTTTGCAGGGGACCAAGGCTCTGCCTAGGGAAGGCTGGGTGAAAACCTGGAAACATCAGAAAATGATGGAAACACCACGGAAATGGACAGGAAACAGCAGGGGCAGCATGCATGGATGCCTCTGAGGCTGCCTAATCCCACCATTACCCCAAATTCTCAGGCAACAGCCTGGTGGTTACCCTCATGGCAATTGTGCTCACCCAGACAAAGAAAGGCGAGGCACATACCCATCACATGTTAGGGAAGCACCCAACTAGGTGCAAAGAAAAATTGTTTAGAGAGAGGGCCTGTAGGTGGACCTCCGGAAAAATTGTTTGGAGAGAGGGCCTGTAGGTGGACCTCCGGAAAAATTGTTTAGCGAGAGGGCCTGTAGGTGGCCCTCCGGAAAAATAGTGGTAAAAGAGTGCCAGTTGGACCTCTAAGAAATGGCGTTTTTTGGGTCAGCGTTAGGCAAAGACGACAAGGAGGAGGAGGAGTAGGAGAAGTAGAGAAAAGGAATCGGATACATAAGTAATGTTAATCTTTAGCTGCATTCCCCCGGAGGAGATTTGAATTCCGGTGAAATCCAGGCTTTGTTCATTTAAATAAGCGTCAGCCTGTCAGTGCTGTCAGCGCTGTCAGTTGACAGGCGTGTACGCTTATCGGTTATGACGCCACCATCTGCACTGAATACCCGCTCTGACAGCACACTAGCGGCAGGGCAGGCCAGCACCTCCAAGGCGTACAGCACCAGTTCAGGCCACGTGTCCAGCTTTGAAACCCAGTAGTTGTATGGAGCAGAGTGATCAGTCCGGATGTTGGTATGGTCAGCTAGGTACTCCCTCACCATCTTTCTGTACAGCTCCCCCCTACTCTGCCTAGACTGGGGATAGGTGACAGTGTCTTGCTGGGGTGACATAAAACTGGCAAAGGCCTTGGAGAGCATTCCCCTGCCAGTGCTGGACAAGCTGCCTACTCGCCTCCTCTCCCCCGCTACTTGGCCCACAGAACCATGCCGTCTGCCGCTAGCGGCGTCAGATGGGAAGGATTGGTTCAGCTTGTGCACCAGGGCCTGTTGATATTGATTCACTCTCATACTCCTTTCCTCTACAGGGATGAGAGTGGAAAGGTTCTGCTTGTACCGTGGGTACAGGAGAATGAACACCCAGTAATCGGTGTTTGAAAAAATGCTTCTAACGCGAGGGTCACGGGATAGGCAGCCTAACATGAAGTCTGCCATGTGCGCCAAGTCCCAACATGCAAGAATTCCCTCTCCTCACTGGCCTGACTCTCCATTTCCTCCTCCTCCTCCTCCAAATCCTCCTCTTCAGCCCATACACGCTCAAGAGTTAAGAAGGACTGAGCATTGGTACCCTCTTCTGTCTCGCCGACATTCTCCTCCTCTTCCTCCTCATCCTCATCCCCCTCCTCCGATACGCACTGAGAAACAGACTGGAGGGTGCTCTGGCTATCAAGCAACGTATCTTCCTCCACCGTCTCTTGTGACAAGCGCAAAGCTTCCGCCTTCATACTGAGCAGTGAGTTTTTCAACAGGCAAAGCAGCGGGATGGTGAGGCTGATAATGGCGGCATCGCCGCTGACCATCTGTGTTGACTCCTCAAAGTTGCTCAACACCTGGCAGATATCAGACATCCACGTCCACTCCTCATTGTAGACTTGAGGAATCTGACCTGACTACCAGTTCTGGTGGAAGTTGACATCTGGCAGTCTACAATCGCTCTGCGCTGCTGGTAAACTCTGGATAACATGTTTAATGTCAAATTCCATCTCGTGGGCATGTCGCACAACAGTCGGTGAGTGGGCAGTTGTAGGCGGCGCTGCGCTGCCCTGAGAATGGCAGCATCTGTGGTCGACTTGCGGAAATGCGCACAGATGCGGCACACCTTGGTGAGCAAATCAGACAGATTGGGGTATGTCTTGAGGAACCGCTGAACTATGAGATTGAACACGTGGGCCAGGCATGGCACATGTGTCAGTCTGCCGAGTTGCAGAGCCGCCACCAGGTTACGCCCGTTGTCACACACAACCATGCCTGGCCTGAGGTTCAGCGGTGCCAGCCACAGATCGGTCTGCGCCGTGATGCCCTGTAACAGCTCTTGGGTGGTGTGCCTTTTGTCACCTAAGCTCAGCAGTTTGAGCACCGCCTGCTGGGGCTTACCCACGGCACTGCTGCTGCGCCTAGAGCTACCGATTGCAGGCGCCGTGCCCACGGATGGTAATTTGGAGGAGGAGGTGGAGGAAGAGGAGGGGTCGGCGGAGGAGGCATAGTACGTCTGAGAGACTGTGACCGAGGTAGGCCCCGCAATCATCGGTGTGGGCAGTACATGAGCGGCCCCAGGGTCAGACTCGGTCCCAGCCTCCACCAAGTTAACCCAATTTGCCGTCAGTGATATATAGTGTCCCTGCCCGCCAGCACTTGTCCACGTGTCCTTGGTTAGGTGGACCTTCTCAGAAACAGCATTGGTCAGGGCACGGATGATGTTCTGTGACACGTGCTGGTGTAGGGCTGGGACGGCACATCGGGAAAAATAGTGGCGGCTGGGGACCGAATACCGATGGGCAGCCACCGCCATGAGGTTGCGAAAGGCCTCGGTCTCTACCAGCCTATAGGGCAGCATCTCCAGGCTAAGCAATTTGGAGATGTGGACGTTGAGGGCTTGGGCATGTGGGTGGGTGGAACTTTATTTCCTCTTGCGCTCCAGCTTCTGCTGTAAAGACAGCTGAACTCTGCGCAGGGACACATTGGTGGACGCTGTGGAGGATCGTGGAGGCGAAGGTGTGGTTTTCCGGCGGGAGGCGCTCGTGCCAGGGTCCTGGGCAGAGGGTTGACTAGCAGAGGCAGTGAGTGACACAGGGGAAGGAGCAGTGGTGTGACCCGCAGGAGGTGAACGGCCTTGGTTCCATTGAGTGGGGTGTTTAGCACACATATGCCTGTGCATGCTGGTGGTGGTTAGACTAGTAGTGGTGGCACCCCTGCTGATCCTGGTGTGGCACAGGTTGCACACCACAGTCCGTCGGTCATCCTCAATTTCTTTAAAGAACCTCCAGACTTGCGAACATCTAGGCCTCGCCACGGGAGCTTCACTACGTGAAACAGTTGTTGCTGATGCACCAGCTCTGGCCCTGCTTCTCCCTCTGGCCACACCACTGCCTCTTCCAACCTGTTCTGGTGCAGCACTTGCCTCCGCCTCAGAAGCACTGTCTTCACTCGGCTTATCAACCCAGCTTGGGTCAGTCACCTCGTCATCCTCCGATTCCTCAGTCTGCTCCCCCCTCGGACTTCCTGCCCTGACAACTACTTCACCACTGTCTGACAACCGTGTCTCCTCATCGTCCGACACCTCTTTACAAACTTCTTTCACTAAGTCAACAATGTCATCCTCATCACCCACAGACTGCGACAGTTGTAAAACTTGGGCATCGGGAAAGAGGTCAGCAGCAACCTGAGAAGTGGTTTGTGACTCTGGGAAGGGTCCAGAAAACAGTTCCTGAGAGTATGCCGGATCGCATTCCAAATTTTCCTGGGAGGGGGCAGACTGGGGGGAAGGAGGTTGAGGTGGAGGAGCCAGAGGAGTGCTCTCTTGGGTAACGTGGGTGGACTGCGTGGAAGACTGACTGGTGGACAAATTACTTGAAGCATTGTCCGCAATCCACGACATCAGCTGTTCGCACTGTTGTGGTTTCAACAGTCCTCTACCACGTGTCCATGTAAGTTGAGACATGAAGCTAGGGAGTGTAGCTCTGCGGCATTCTCCTGCTCCCTCATAAGCAGGTACTGTCTCACCCTGCCCAGGACCACGGCCTCTGCCCCCTGCAGTAATTGAATGCCCACGCCCACGCCCTCATCCTCGACCCTTAGCCCTGGGGTTCAACATTTTCTGTATATAAGTGTATTATATATACCAAAAAAAAAAAGGGCCTGCTGTACTGAAACCCACAAACTTGTTCAATCTGAACAAGTTAATATATAGGTGGATAAGTTAGAGCACAATTACGTATGTTATTACGTACCGTGCAGTATGGAGCAATTACACTGAAACTATTAGATTAGGCAGACTTGGTCTGCTTAAGTGCAACCCAGACAAATGTCGCACAGAGATTTTTGTAATGTACAGTAGCTGTATCAGTGACAGCAAAAGACCTTTTTTAATTACGTGACGTACAGAATGTGTCACCTGGACAGAAAATACGGATTGTGCTTTGTATATAGGTGGATAAGTTAGAGCAAAATTACGTATGTTATTACGTACCGTGCAGTATGGAGCAATTACATTGAAACTATTAGATTAGGCAGACTTGGTCTGCTTAAAGGGGTATTCCCATCTCATTGATCACAGTTTAAAATGAAATACTGGTGGCCTTGATAATTTTTTTAATTGGAAGTTATTAGCCATATTGCCCTCATTTTGATATAATCAAATTTTCCTACCCTGTTGTTGATAGTTGGTTTCCCTAGGATACGGCCCGCTTTCCACGGATCCACAGTGGGCCGCGCTGGCACAGAGAGCAGACAGTTTTCACCCAGGCAGCCGCTGCTTTCTGCTGGAGCGCGCACGTAGCCGCGCATGCGCATAACATCATCTTTCCGTGCGATGTCTGATACAGAGCAGCGCTTGCTCTGTATCAGAAGCGGGAAGCAGCGCGTGCGCGGTAGTTCTTTTGTGTCTGAGCTCGCATATAGAGCCGCGCATGCTCTGTATGCGATCACAGACATCGCTGAGGAGAGAGAGAAGTCAGGATCGCGAGCTGGAGACACGGACCTGCATCTACAGAGGTAAGTATAAAAAAAAAAAAAATAACCCCTATATTCACTAACGAATTTGGCCCCAAAACATTAGTTGTTATACTTATATATAAATATATAATTATTATTATATATAAAAGAAAATTTATGATTAAAAAAAAAATAATTTGCTGGCTGAAGTAAGGTTAGCTATTACTTTTTTTTAGTACACTATTTGAGGATGATGCTGGAAATACAGAGATGGGCACTGATTTTTTTTTTTTATTGATATTGGGGATACTGGGTGTGTTGGGGGCTATTATACTGATGAGGGAGGGTGAGGGTGGACATAAATGTATTTTCTGTAGGTGGAAAAAATAGAGAGTTGACAGACACTGGGGAGCGCATTTTTATTTTCAGGTGCACTGATTTTTTTTTATTTTTTTTATTTTTTTATATTTGGGACACTAGGGGGAAGATAAATGCGGTGTAAAGGGAACCTGGGTGTGGTGGGGGCCATTATACTGTGGAGGGAGGGTGAGGGGGGACATAAATGATTTGTCTCTAGGGGGAAAAATAGAGAGTTGATACACACTGGGGAGCACATTTTTATTTTGAGGTGCACTGATTTATTTTTATGTTTTCTCAAGGGGGCAAAAATTGTTGATAGACACTGGGGAGTGCATGTTTATTTTGAGGTGCACTGATTTTTTTTGATTATTTTTAGATTGATATTAGGGACACTAGGGGGAAAATAAATGCTGTGTAAAGGGACACTGGGTGTGGTGGGGGCCATTATACAGATTTTTATTTTTAATTTTTTTAGGTTGATATTAGGGACACTAGGGGGGAAATAAATGCTGTGTAAAGGGACACTGGGTGTGGTGAGGCCATTATACTGTGAAGGTAGGGTGAGGGGGGACATAAATGTATTTTCTCAAGGGGGCAAAAATAGTTGATAGACACTGGGGAGCGCATGTTTATTTTGAGGTGCACTGATTTTTTTTTATATTGATATTTGGGACACTAGGGGGAAGATAAATGCGGTGTAAAGGGACACTGGGTGTGGTGGGGGCCATTATACTGTGAAGGTAGGGTGAGGGGGACATAAATGTATTTTCTCAAGGGGGCAAAAATAGTTGATAGACACTGGGGAGCGCATGTTTATTTTGAGGTGCACTGATTTTTTTTATATTGATATTTGGGACACTAGGGGGAAGATAAATGCGGTGTAAAGGGACACTGGGTGTGGATGGGGGCCATTATACTGTGGAGGGAGGGTGAAGGGGGACATAAATGATTTGTCTCTAGGGGGGCAAAATAGATAGTTGATATACACTGGGGAGCGCATTTTTATTTTGAGGTGCACTGATTTATTTTTATGTTTTTATATATTGATATTTGGGACACTAGGGGAAGATAAATGCGATGTAAAGGGACACTGGGTATGGATGGGGGCCATTATACTGTGGAGGGAGGGTGAGGGGGGACATAAATTTATTGTTTCTGGGTGGGGGGGAATAGGGACCTGATAAACACGGGGAGCGCATTTTTATTTTGAGGTGCACATTTTTTTTAATATATTGATATTAGGGACACTAGGGGGAAAATAAGGCCCCTTTCACACGGGCGTGATTTAATTACGTGACGTACAGAATGTGTCACCTGGACAGAAAATACGGATTGTGCTTTGTATATAGGTGGATAAGTTAGAGCAAAATTACGTATGTTATTACGTACCGTGCAGTATGGAGCAATTACACTGAAACTATTAGATTAGGCAAACTTAGTCTGCTTAAGTGCAACCCAGATAAATGTTGCACAGAGATTTTTGTAATGTAGCTATATCAGTGACAGCAAAAGACCTTTTTTAATTACGTGACGTACAGAATGGGTCACCTGGACAGAAAATACGGATTGTGCTTTGTATATAGGTGGATAAGTTAGAGCAAAATTACGTATGTTATTACGTACCATGCAGTATGGAGCAATTACACTGAAACTATTAGATTAGGCAGACTTGGTCTGCTTACGTGCAACCCAGACAAATGTCGCGCAGAGATTTTTGTAATGTAGCTGTATCAGTGAGAGCAAAAGACCTTTTTTAATTACGTGACGTACAGAATGTGTCACCTGGACAGAAAATACCGATTGTGCTTTGTATATAGGTGGATAAGTTAGAGCAAAATTACGTATGTTATTACGTACCGTGCAGTATGGAGCAATTACACTGAAACTATTAGATTAGGCAAACTTGGTCTGCTTAAGTGCAACCCAGACAAATGTTGCACAGAGATTTTTGTAATGTTGCTGTATCAGTGACAGCAAAAGACCTTTTTTAATTACGTGACGTACAGAATGGGTCACCTGGACAGAAAATACGGATTGTGGTTTGTGGTGACTGGACAGCTGAACTGTGACACACAGAATGGTTCCACACAGCTGTATGAAATGGATTTGTATAACTGAGATAAAACAACAAAAAAACTGTATATTTTTTTTGGTTTTGTTTTTTTTAACGTGACGTGCAGAATATATCAGAGAGCAAACTCAGCCCCTGCTGACTGTGGCTATTTTGACTGCAACCAAGAAAAATGTCGCACTCAGATTTTTGTAATGTAGCTGTATCAGTGAGAGCAAAAGACCTTTTTTAATTACGTGACGTACAGAATGTGTCACCTGGACAGAAAATACGGATTGTGGTTTGTGGTGACTGGACAGCTGAACTGTGACACACAGAATGGTTCCACACATCTGTATGAAATGGATTTGTATCAATGAGATAAAACAACAAAAAAACTATTTTTTTTAATTCATTTATTTTTTTTTAACGTGACATGCAGAAAATATCAGAGAGCAAACTTAGCCCCTGCTGACTGTGGCTATTTTGACTGCAACCCAGAAAAATGTTGCGCTCAGATTTTTCTAATGTAGCTGTATCAGTGAAAGCAAAAGACCATATTTGATTACGTGACGTACAGTATGGGTCACCTGGACAGAAAATACGGATTGTGGTTTGTGGTGACTGGACAGTTGAACTGTGACACACAGAATGGTTCCACACAGCTGTATGAAATGGATTTGTATCACTGAGATAAAACAATAAAAAAAAAAATTGTTATATATGGCGATAGCTGCGCTACTAGTGCCAGCCAGCCCAGCCAGGAGACAAAAAAAATGTCTTGTAGCCCTTAGAAGGGCTGTTGGGTTCTTTTGAGATCACTCCTGCCTAACAGAGAACTAAATCCAGGCCCTAACACTCTCCCTGAAACGCAGCAGATCTGTCCCTAACGACATCCAGGCAGCGACTGAGCCGAGCACCGCGGCCAGTCACTAGTATATTCCAGGGTCACCTGATCTGGCCAGCCAACCTCTGCTATCGACATGTAAGGGCCCCACGTGATGCTGGGTGTACCGCAGAGTCTCCTGGCTTGTGACTGGCTGAGTTTATAGGCGCCAAAAATTCAAAATGTGGGAGATGCCATTTCCTCGACGGACCTGCTCGCTCATCTCTAGTAATTAAGCAATTGAACTTAGTTTGTGATAAAACTGGTCCTGAATGTCAGCCGCAATGCTATCAGCAATTAACCATTGCTAAAGAAAATCCATATTCTGCTCCTGTCTTGGGCCAGTGTCTGAGACCGATCTCTGACACCTCTGCTTTCCACACTTCCCAGTCAGCGACTGTAGTTAGTGACCATTCAAGCAAGGGGAGAAAGCGGAGGTGTCAGAGATCAGTCTTATGATCAGGTACCAGAACTGGAGAGGAGCAGGGCAATCCATCGTAGACATACCCAATGCCCAATGCATTGAGTTTTTCAACAGCATCAGAAACAGGCTGAGGACAAGCTGTTTCTCTAGCCTGTGCAGAAGCCGTATTTACCATCTAGGAGCACTGAATGCAGATTTTCCCTAGCAATGGCCAGTTGCTGATAGCACAGGTTCCAGTTTTAGCACAAAAGGAAGTTGAATTGCCTATTAAAGTATATTGTGGAAGATAATCAAATTGAATGCCACACAAAACATCAGTTACACTTTAATACCCCTTTAATACTTACTGTAGGAAAACTATGGACCCTTTCATTGTATTCTCTGTAAGGCTTTCACACTTGCGTTTGCAGGATCCGTTTGTGAGATCAGTCACAGGCTCTCACAAACGGTTCTAAACAGATCAGTTTTTTCCTAATGCATTCTGAATGGAAAAGGATCCGTTCAGATTGCATCAGTTTGCTTCAGTTCAGTCTCCATTCCGTTTTGGAGGCGGACACTAAAACGCTGCCTGCAGCGTTTTGGTGTCCGCTTGACGGAAACTGATCCAAACTGATCCGTCATGACTCACAATGTAAGTCAATGAGGACGGATCCGTTTTGTCTGACACAACAGAAAACGGATCCGTCCTCCATTGACTTTCAATGGTGTTCATGACGGATCGGTCTTGGCTATGTAAAAGATAATATAAACGGATACGGATGCAGATGTTTGAATTATCATGACGGATCCGTTCGTGAGAGTCTGGACTGATCTCACAAACGATCCTGCAAACGCAAGTGTGAAAGTAGTTTAAGGCACAGTGGAAAAATGGCCATTCTAATTGAATAATGCAGATATATAATTTCATTTACATTTGTCCTTCTCAGTATTACAGGCATGAAGTACATAGATTTGGTGGCAGCAGCTCACCACTGGTCCAAACAAAAGGGCTGGATATATTGATTTATTAGTGTAAGAGCAGGAGCATCTGGATAATTAATTAGATAACCTGTAATTGCTAAGCAAGAAAGTTATTGAAAACAGATATTAGGGAGAGTACATATTAGTGGCTTTAGGAAATAGGCCATCCAGCTTATGGAGCTAAGCAGGGTGTGAAATTCAAATGGTAATTAGGATATTTCTTTCATTCTATTTTATTGCATTGTTTGTACAGTTTATTAAAAATTAATATGACATTATATATTATTATTATTATTATTATTATTATTATTATTATAAGAGATACTTACTTTTTTAGCCTGAGGAGGAAGTATTTACACAATGGGTAGTTTGTAAGATCCCAAATCTTTGCAGTTTCTTTCCATATTTGACTACAAACATCATATTTCTGTTTTCTTCTAATGGGTTGCAGATCACAAATTTAACAAACTAAATTTCTCACCTTACCATACACATGCTTGGCTTGGTTAGGCTTGCCTGCAGTCTCGGTAGGGTAAAGGGATTAAGCAACATCCATGGAGGTCGAATACCTTGAAAACACAAGGATTGAGCATAAAGAAATCCAACTGCCCAATGTTTTCCCATCTGTTGTCAGGAGATTTAGTCCATTACCATTCACAATTGATGTTTACCAACATCGGTGGGTTCAGCCAACAGTCATCTGTTGTGCATGGCCATCTTATGACCTGGTTTCACTAATTTTATACAGAAGTATTAGAGACTGCAGGAGTATATAGAATAGCAACATTTATTAAAATGGATGTTTAATTAAGATGGAAAATGTCATGGAAATCTGATCTATTTTCTTGTTAATGGTGCATTTTTGTATTTATATATTTTTGCATCCAACTGATGCACAGAAGAAAAAAATCTAACTTGTTTGTACAGGGCTGGATCAATGTTTGTGGAGGCCCCTAAACAAAACATTTGATAAGGGTCCCTTTTCCAGTAACAGTGTAGTATAATGTGTGGCTAACGTAGACTCACTATACACACTACATATTGTAATTGTTGTTAGATGCCCCAAAAAGAAAGGAACTCCATCTCAAAATTTTATGTGTATGATGTTTTCTGCAGCATATTTAAACATTTGAAATGAAGGTTCACTAAAACTTTCCAGACTCCAAAGTGTTGCTGCTTGTAGTGTCTAGGAGGAGACCCATTTTTTGTGGAGATCTCTGGTCTTCTGCCCATTTTATCTTTTCTATAATCCAGCCCTATAAACAATATAGTGTTTGCAATGAAACAAACTGACAATCTGACTCTGGAGAGTGATGGATAAGGGTTCCCACACAAAAGAATTTGGCTCTGGTGTTTTTTTTTTACCAGTAAAAACAGAATAGTCATGTTTTTTTTAGCCACTTGTTGGGTTTTTTTTGCAAATGATGATAAATGAGGGTCTGCCCACACACAGATTTACCTGCTGAAGTTTGCAGCTTTTCCTCACCACAAAAGGGACTTAGGGGATGATAAATCTCCCCAGTGTATCTCACCACTAGTGCTTTCTTGATTTCCCTATAGAGAAGGTATTGCAAAATTGCCTGAAAAAACAAGAGCTTTTTTTGTAAAAAGAAGCCAGAATGACAAAAAAAGCCACCTAGTTAAGAAAAATGCCAGGTGTAAAAAAGCTTTTGTTTTTCCTATATTCATATTTCCCTTAGACCTTCAGATAATATCTGGAGCTGGTCTTTTTACTGCAAAAAACATGGCAAAAAAAACCACTGCAAAAATGTGAATGTGCAGAAAAACACCATTAAAACTCTATATGGGGTACATGTGGCTACCAAGGAAATTCTTTTTGTACTTTTTATAAAGGGCATGATGACCTGTGTACAAGAAAAGTACCGTATTTTTCGCTTTATAAGACGCACCTGAAGATAAGACGCACCCCAGATTTTAGAGTAGGAAAATAAGAAAAAAATATTTTTCATCAGACCACATATCTGACCCCCCATAAATTTCAGGACATCACATCAGGCCCCCATCAGACCTCAGATGAGCCCAGCGTTCCCCCATCAGACCTCAGATCAGCCCAGCGTTCCCCCATCAGACCTCAGATCAGCCCAGCGTTCCCCCATCAGACCTCAGATCAGCCCAGCGTTCCCCCATCAGACCTCAGATCAGCCCAGCGTAACCCATCAGACCTCAGACCAGCCCAGCGTAACCCATCAGACCTCAGACCAGCCCACAGTGCCCCCATGAGACCACTCTGTGCCCCCATCAGACCTCAGACCAGCTCAGTGCTCCATTAGACCACTCTGTGCCCCCATCAGACCTCAGACCAGCTCACAGCGCCCCCATTAGACCAATCTGTGCCCCCATCAGACCTCAGACCAGCTCACAGTGCCCCCATTAGACCACTTTGTGCCCCATCAGACCTCAGAACAGCTCACAGTGCCCCCATTAGACCAATCTGTGCCCCCATCAGACCTCAGACCAGCTCACAGTGCCCCCATTAGACCACTTTGTGCCCCATCAGACCTCAGAACAGCTCACAGTGCCCCCATTAGACCAATCTGTGCCCCCATCAGACCTCAGACCAGCTCACAGTGCCCCCATTAGACCACTCTGTGCCCCCATCAGACCTCAGACCAGCTCACAGTGCCCCCAGTAGACCACTCTGTGCCCCCATCAGACCTCAGATCAGCCCAGCGTGCCCCATAACAATAAAATAAAAAACTTCACTTACCTGTCCAGCGCCCCGGCTCCGCTCCGACGCTCCTTAGGCTTTCCGGCCCGACGCTGCACTGTCACCTGACTGCGTGCAGCGTCAGGTCATAGTGCGCGCACTACGTCCTGACGCTGTACGCGTTCAGGACAGTGCAGCGCCGGGCCGGGAAGCCTAAGGAGCCGCGGCAGGACAAGTAAGTGAAGTTTTTTATTTTATTGCTATGGTGCACGCTGGTCTGATCTGAGGTCTGATGGGGGGGGGGGGGGGTCCCGGCAGCTAAAACATACAAGTGAGCGCTTCCATAATGGAAGCGCTCACTTGTATTCGTTTTATAAGACGCACTGCAATTTTCCCCCTACTTTTGGGGGAAAAAAAGTGCGTCTTATAAAGCGAAAAATACGGTAACGTTTACGAAAGGACTTGCAGACACTTATGCTAACCATTTCTAACCTGTAAATACCTTGAAGAATATTAAAAGCAGTTTAAAATTGGCTTTATTTTGTGACATTTCTCACAATTCTGCATGGCAATAAATAACCTTTTGGCTTGGGCACCACTAGTTTTATGTTATCTGCTGCACACAGAAAACCCTATTGTGCTTTATTGTATTATTACAATCTCTTCCAATGTTCTTCTTCTTTTAATGAATCCCTGTAATAAATGGGCACCGTCTCTTGTCCTGTTCTACTCTGGCAGATTTGTATGTTATTATATTAAATTCTCTTCTTCCGCACCTATTAGAGCCTGTATCAGCATGTTTCTGCAAATACCTGTTATTGCTAATGAAGAGGTTTTACCTCAGGAGAAGAAAAAATACATTAAACATTAAAATGGAGCTCATTTGTTAAATGCCTCCTAAAGAAACCAGTTTTACGGTGTGTATGGTAAATTTAAGAATAGATCTGATTGAGGAGGCACATGAGGAGAATTTACTTCTGATAATGGAATAATAAATGAAATCTTAATTAAAAGTGTTGTCTGGGATTTTGATATTGGGGAAAACTGGCTTCTACCTCACAGGGTTTTTTTGCCTTCCTCTGGATCAACTTGTAGGAAAACAGGCCGAACTGGATGGACAGATGTCTTTTTTCGGCCTTATAAACTATGTTACTATGTTACTATGACATTATATATTATTATTATTATTATTATTATAAGAGATACTTACTTTTTTAGTCTGAGGAGGAAGTATTTACACAATGGGTAGTTTGTAAGATCCCAAATCTTTGCAGTTTTTTTCCATATTTGACTACAAATAATGAAAATATAATAATAAATGAAATCTTAATTAAAAGTGTTGTCTGGGATTTTGATATTGACCTATCATCAGGACAAGTCATCAATGTGCTATCGATGGGGGTTCAACTCCCTGCACCCCCATCAATAAGCTGTTTGAAGAGCCTTCTGCCTCTGTCTAGACCAGTGATGTCACTTTTATGGGTCACTTGGCCTAGGAGCAGCTCAGTGGGATTCAAGTGAATGGGTCTGAACTGCAATACCAAGCACAGCCACTATACAATACATATATCTGTGCTTAGTAAGCTGTGAGGTGGCCGGGCCACCCCATAAAATTTGGTACAGATTACAGAATCTATCAGGAATTTGAAATGTAGAAAACACCAAATTTCTAGCTGTTTTCTAGCCATGGATATTGCAGTTCAATTACAGTAGGTGTTTTTTCGGTCATATTTAGAGATTTTGTTGTCTCACCATGGACAACCCTTTTAAAATAAGAGCTACCAGCTTCTGAGACCCTCCACAAAACAGCTAATCAGGAGCTGCTTGTATTCCTGTAGTGGCTACAACTGGGAAAATATAGTAGTACAATCAACAATTCACATGAATGGCTGGCTATATACTACATAGACACAAAGATGAGATTTATGTACACTGATGAGCAAATCGGTAACCATGTTTTGAACTTTTGACTTTCTGGCTTTATATTTCACCATCCACTACAGAGTCGAATGTGAGACTACCATCATTTTATAGATACTCATCTTGGCTATCTCATACATAAATTGGAATTGTAACTATTTATAACATATGATTAGTTATGCAGATTCTTGTCATGTAACTGCATTGTTACTGTTTTGCTCCTGGTGGTGGGACAATCTTTTTTTTTGTATACTACAAATTACAACCTGCTCTCACATTCCC
Organism: Rhinella marina; assembly: GCA_900303285.1. NCBI lineage: Eukaryota > Metazoa > Chordata > Amphibia > Anura > Bufonidae > Rhinella > Rhinella marina. Next base: position 16,130 of record ONZH01023324.1, read on the forward strand.
TAATGGCTCAGTGTGTTATTAGGTTCATTCCTACACGAAAGGAGCAACCATGAAGACAATTTCCAAGGAAAAGAGAAACATTGAACAAAGAAAATTGCCAAACTGCATCATGTGAGCGCCATGAGAGTTGGAAGAATATGAAATGAAGTCTGTCCATCCATTCCAAAGCCAAGAGGTAGACATCCAGGCAAAATATCAACAAGTCGGCTCATCACAGGGTCTATCAGTTCTGCGACGAAGAAATGGTTCAATGACAATGAAGTAAAGGTGCTTTATTGCCCCCCACACTTGTGCATAGAATTTAAGAAAAAACTGTATTCATACCCAAATGAGTCAACTAGTATGCACCAACATTGGAAATGTGTAGAAGAGACCTAGGAACAGATTTTGGTTGAGACTTACTTGAATCTGATCAAGAGCATGCCCAGAAGGATTCAGGCTGTGTAGAAAGCCATTCTTCCATTCTTCTCTGTAGGTTCTCTCAAGCTCTGTCAGGTTGGATGGGATCCATCGGTAAACAGCCATTTTCAGGTCTCTCCAGAGATATTCCAATGGATTTGAGTCAAGGCTCTGACTGGGCCACTCAATGCCATTTACACAGTTGTCCCTAAGCCGCTCATGTGTTGTCTTGGCTTTGTGTTTAAGGTCATTGTCTTGTTGTTTAGGTACTTTTTTGAAAACTTGCATCTGCCTTTAATTGAGGAAGGGCTTCTTTCTGGTTACTCTGCCATAAAGCCTTGATTGGTGTAATGCTACAGTGATGGTTGACCTTCTAGAAGTCTCTCCCATTGCAAACAAGATCTTTGGAGCACAGCCAAGGTGACCATTGGGTTCTTGTTCCCCTCTCTTACTAAGGCCCCTTTCTCCCAATTACTTTGAGATGGGACAGCCAACTCTATGAAGAGTCCTGGTTGTTTTAAGCATCTTCCATTTAAAAATTATGGAGGCCACTGTGCTCTTGGGAACTTTCAGTGGAGCAGATTTTTTGTACCCTTCTGCAGATCTGTGCCTCCACACAATCCTGTTTCTGCGCTCTACAGGCAGTTAATTCCCCCTTATGGCTTGGTTTTTCCACTGATTGTTAGCTGTGAGAGCATATATAGATAGGGTTGGGTTTTTCAGATCAGGTCCAATCAACTTAATTCTCCACATCTGACTCCAATCAAGGTGTATAAATATCTCAGAAATGATCAAGAGAAATGGTAGGCCCCCAAGAGCTAAATTTCAAGTATCATATGAAAAAAGTCTGAATACTTATGCCCATGCATACATTTCAAACATTTTTAAAATTCTGTTTTGACTTTCTCATGGGGCACTGAGTGCAGATTGCTGGGGAAAACTTACATTTTATGTATTTTAGCGCAAGGCCACAACAAAACAAAATGTGAAAAAAGTGAACGAGTCTGAAAACCTGCACTGTATTAGAATTGTAAATATTATATCCAATATATACCTCTAATTTATATGGGGGGATAGAGAGGTCCTGACACCTGGCCATGAAGGCAGATGTCGAGGATAACTGTTGGATTTGAACTTTTCTGATCCTTATTTTTTTTTTTCTGGGGAAGATAACCTGTGAGGAGAGGAGTTGGGCATCAGCTTTCTTCACTCTCCTTATTCATAACACGTCCTTGGGCCGAGGTGACCCACCACCATCACTATATGCATGAGAGGGTCTGAAGATAGCTGATGGTCAAACAAAACGTTTAAAATTTATGGCAGCCGAAAAAGATAAATAAAATATAATAAAATTGTCCAGATAGAGACTTTTATAATTAGAAGAATGAGGCAGCACTCCAAAGCTGATGAAAGGGTTGTGGACCCACTTTATTCGACCTAAACTCAATGTTTCAGCACAACATAATGAGGCCTTTCTGAAGCATTTTATGATTGCATTTAACTTATTTTTAGCTAAAAATCATATTTTCAATTGGTCTTTATTAAAAATATTGAGGTGTTCATTCACAAAGGGTTAACTGTTTGTCACTTTGTGCCGGTCATCTAATTACCCTTATCTGTGAACTACTGATAGGTCATAAACACTTATTTAAGTCACATACTTATCAGCAAGGTAAGGATTGAGCTTTAATGAGTGTTTATGATGTGAGAGAGAAGAGATAATCTGTCCGTCTGCTCCTCAGATGATGGAATTGAGAAAAAATCCACAGGCAGCTAGTACAGCTTTTCAGCTCTGTACACAAAAAAGGATTCCATATTGTTAATAAAGACCAATTTAAATTTTTAGGTCACAATAAGTATAATGCAATAATAAAGGTGTACATAGCCTTTAATCTCCCTTTCTTACCAGGCCAATTTTTCTGTTGTGGTAATGGGCCGTAACTGCAAATAACTGATTAATTTCTGAGCCAACCTACAGGTATTAAATGTTATTTTTCATGGGACAGTCCTAAGACCATTCTTTGCTGCCATTAGATAATGGCTATAATATTTTTTTTTAATATTCAAGGAAAAACTGAAAACTATGAAAAAATATATATTTTTCTTATCAAATCTTTTTTTCTAACTATTACAAAAGGTTTCAAGACAATACATTTCTAAAACCATTACCATACATTTGTGCTCTGAAAATGGACGCTATTTATGTAATTAATCTACCGACTGGAGCGCATTTTGGCGGCCTATTTTTCTATTGCTAGGACTATGGCACCGTACTGCCAGAAAAATGTTGTATAGCGCCAATACATAATAAGCTCCTTTGAAGTGACTTTTTCAGTGTTATTCTCCTAAGGTTTTCATCTTGGGGAAACTTTTTAAGGGTTTTTTTTTTACATTTTTTTTATGAATGAAAATAATTATGCATATGTTTGTATATTTTACACAGAAAAAACCCTGCTATACAAAATATAGCAAAAATGAAGACCTAGATTTTTTAAATAAAAAAGTATATGTTTTTCTATGAATGAAAAAGGGGGGGGGGGTTGTCTGCTACACTATTTCTAACACTATCTAACACTAGTAACTATTGCCATAACTTTTTAATTTTCTGTAATTCTCTTTTTATTAATTATTTATTTTTACTTTTTATTTTTTTAAGCAACCACCTGCTGCTGTTTGCAGTAGGAAAAAAAAACCTGTCAATCAATGTGTGTTTTGAGTTAGGGCAGCATAAAACTGGTGACAGATACTAGGGATGAGCGAACCGAACCGTAACGAACCAGATTCGTTACGAACTTTCCCAAAAGTTTGGTTCGTCATCGAACCGAATTTTCAGAAAGTTCGTGACGAATCTGGTTAAAATAACGGCGACGCAAAATATACGCATATTTATTGAGAATGTACGCTAATGCGTACATCTTCAGTTAAGTAGCGTACCTTTGACAACGCTAGACTGTATGTTCGTTACTTGAGTAGGAATGTTCGCAGATGCAGTATATGCGTACGCTAATGCATACATATTCAGTTAAGTGGCGTACCTTTGACAACGCTAGACTGTATGTTCGTTACTTGAGTAGGAATGTTCGCAGACGCAGTGTATGCGTACGCTAACGCGTACATATTCAGTTAAGTAGCGTAACTTTGACAACGCTAGACTGTATGTTCGTTACTTGAGTAGGAATGTTCGCAGACGCAGTGTATGCGTACGCTAATGCGTACATATTCAGTTAAGTAGTGTACCTTTAACAACGCTACACTGTATGTTCGTTATTTGTGCGGGAATGTTCGCATTAGCGTACGCATTAGTGTAAATTCTCAAATATGCGTATATTTTGCGTCGCCGTTGTTGAAGTCACTTGGATTTTTTCCACTTTTTTCATTGTAATAGCAACTGCAAGTAAACGAAACTATACCCTATCAGACTCCCATTATTGTAGCAGCAATTATTCAGCCATTATAGCAAGGTTCGTTTTAGGTTCGGTTCGTACGAATCTGAACTTCACTAAAGTTCGCCAAAGCGAACCGAACCGAACTTTTCAAAAGTTCGCTCATCCCTAACAGATACCATTTAAACGGGTTGGCATTTAAATATGGGTGGCAGCAGCTTGTCATATGAAACAGTCAAGCGTCTGCATCTCCCAGCACTGCCTTACCATCAGTTATTTTTAACTGGTTTCTCTTCTGCATAGACTTTAGTCCCTTACTCACAGCATCAGAGAAACTAGTAATAAATAGTACTATGGTATGTTCCTTCTCCACTGTCTAGAGACAGATAAAGCTATATACTGTTACGGATCAGTTAGTGTGGACCAACTATAGCAACCAACTTAACAGCTAATCATAAGGTTGTTATTCTGTTGCTCCCCTGATATTCACAATTTGAAATTTGAACCCTCTACAGAGATCTGGACTTTGCTGCTGGGAAGCAACCAGACTGCTACCTCCCAGTGTAGTCCCAGTGTGGTTGGCAGCTAACCCCCTAGGGTCAGGGACTCCAGTGCAAGCATGGTGAGCTCAGGATATAGAAAACACAGGAAAACTACAGGAGCAGTCTAAGCAATCAACAAGACATGAACGCAGGATTAGACCGCACACTTGTAGTGTAGGATACACAGCATAAACTGGCAGGCAGAGTGGGAGTGAAGACAGAGACAAGGCAGGAAATTTGGATACAAGGAATAAAGACAAGAAAGACAGGGTTAAACTTAAAGGGGTATTCTGATCTTAATTGAATCAATAACGGAATGGAGGGCTCACACCGTAATAATAGGTATGATAGGTGCAACGGCCTTTCTGGTTCACCTAATACCAGAAAAGAAGAAGAAAGTGTATCAAACCATGGGGACCTGCACTCAATTGCTGAAGTTGTATGGAATTTTAATCACAAATAACACACAGTAAAAATATACATAAAATCAATAAAATAAAATAAAAAAAAATATTCCAACACATTATAGGGTCGTCAGTCCATGCTAAGTTGATTTTGCAAAATTTAGGTGACAATCCAATAGTTCTATTAGTTATTGGTTAGTAGACTCCAATTTTCTGATGTAGGTATAATAGTTATTGTCCCATATGTAGAATCGCCAGCATGAGTAGATGTAGTAATCCAAATAAATGTAGCCCTTACAGGCTTTTATCGATCTCACAAAGTCTGGGGAGTTCGGATATTCCCACTATATATGCTGATAAAAGTTCGGTGTTGAATAAATATTCGCAGTAGTACAAGAAAAACTCCCGTTGGGGTACTCACTCTATATCAACGTAGTATGGAGGCTGGTTTCGCCGTAGCTGAGGTACCGGTCTTATTTGGATATCACTTCTCAGTTGCCTCGCTGATGCGGCGTCCTTCCCCGTACAATGTATCACGGGACCTGGGACGTAAACGGTCACGTGATAGAATCATGTGATCGGTACCTTACTTTTACAGGTAGATATAATCCGCTTCTCAGAATTCTTTAAAGGCAGCCTTCTTTTTAGCTTTAAACGCTTGTGATGTGGGTCCGGACCCTACAAAGATTACACTGGACGCGTTTTGGGGATCCAATCCCCTTCCTCAGCAGTGATGAGAGGGAGGTCTGCCATGCGGATTTAAATACTACGTCCTCGGTATCTCCTAAATTCTGAACTGGATTGTTTAGGATGTTCGTATTGAAGAATAGAGGATGTTAATCCTCAATTTCTGTCGCTCTCTTACTTGCAAAAAATATATTCTATAGTATGCACCATAAATCAATCTTATAACACTTAAAAAATGTCTTTGCATATCAAAAAACCGCTATTGCGTTATTGATGCGTTTCTTATATATTCATGTCTAAATGTACTCCTTATATGAATATTCTAAGGTTCCACATAAAAATATAATTTTTGTTTGCTTTACAGTCTTCTAAAAATTTCTTAAAAGATCATTCACAAACCATTAATACATATAAGTCAGAGGACATTGTTGATGGAGATATTGAGTAATGACTGAGGAGCCCACAAACAAGGGGAGATCATGGTGCTGGTAATAGTAACACAGCCTGACCATGATGTCCCATCGGGTATGGGCCCCCGTCTATAAAAAAACGAACAATTCCATCTCAGCGTTTAAACCTCGTGGTACTAGTGTATTAAAGTCAAAAATTCTTTTTGACTCCACTCGGGACATTTTGGAAATATGATTCCCACCTCTCCAATGGGGTTTAATTGATTCTAAAGCCGCAAAGGTTAAACAGCTAGGATCCTTATTGTGATGGGTTTTAAAATGTTTGGAAACTGTATGAGTTTCCAGGCCCTTCTTTATATTTGTAATATGCTCTGAGACCCTTTTCCTTAAAGTACGTTTGGTGCGGCCAACATACTGTTTGCCGCACGTGCATTCTAATAAATAAATGACATTCATAGAGTTGCAGGTTAAAAATTCTCGTATTTGCCATTTATAATCATTCTGTGTGGCATAAAGGATTTCAGTTTTTCTTATGCCCTTAGTTATTTGACAATTCCCACACCTACCACATCTATAAAAGCCACACATGTTTACCCAGCTGGACAAGGAATTGTGCTTTACTATCGAGTTATGTTTCGTCGTAGGGGCTACTTTTAAGGACACTGGATACTAGATACTGTTTATCTTTGAATTCCTGGAACATACGATCTGCTTCTTTTTCAAATGATTCCGCCATAGTACAGTTCCGTTTTATACGGCGGAACTGGCTGGTTGGTACATTGAGTAACCACCTAGGAAGGTGGCAACTAGAGAAAAGTATAAAACTATTTTTCGCTGTGGGTTTATGATATGTATTGCATACTAAATGATTGTTCTTCACTGTGATCGTTATGTCCAGGAATTCAACCTGTTCTCTGCTGTAACTTGGTGTGAATTTTAAATTCATTGTGTTTCTATTTATTTCATTAAGGAAATTGATCAAATTCTCCTCCCCCTTTGTCCAAATCAATAGAATATCATCTATGTAGCGCCGCCATAGGACCAGATCCGCCCCCAGATACGGTGCCAAAGCATCCATCTCCCATTGGGCCATGAACAAATTGGCATAACTGGGGGCGAATCTGGTACCCATGGCGGTGCCACATGCCTGGAGGTAATAATCATCTGAATACCAAAAATAATTATTAGTTAATATAAATGAGATGCTATCCAAGATAAAGGAAATTTGTCCAGTGTCTATGGAGCCTTCTTTCTCCAACATAATTTTAGTGGCCTTCAAGCCTTGGGCATGTTCAATTACCGTATATAAAGAGCTTACATCTAAGGTGCACAGAATCCAACCCGGTTGATAGTCCAATTGTTCAATTACATGGATGATTTCCATAGTATCCTTAATATAGGATGGTACTTGTTTCACAATTGGTTGCAACACATGGTCCACATATTGGGACAGATTCGAGGAGATAGACCCAATCCCAGAAATAATGGGACGACCGGGTGGATTCTGTGCATCTTTATGCACCTTTGGAAGGCAGTAAAACACTGGTGTTCTTTGATCTGTCTCAACTATATATCTGTATTCCTTCTCCAACAATATGCCATTTTCTACTCCTTTTCTACAAAGACTGACTAATTTTTGATGGAATTCTTTAGTGGGATCTGATTTGAGTTTGATATATGTCAACTCATCAGTCAATTGACGTTTACATTCTTCATCATATTTTGTTGAGTCTAAGATGACAACACCCCCCCCTTTATCCGCGGGACGGATTATAATGGATTCATTTTCTTGTAATTCCTTTAAAGCTTGTCTTTCACTATTAGTTAAATTGTCGTATTCATATTTAGGATTAGGGAAATTTAATTTCCGTATATCGGTTTCTACATTTTTTAGGAATGTATTTATTTCTTTGCCAGCTTCCTGTCTAGGGTATAGTCTGGATTTGGGTTTCAAATCTGTATGTATATAGACTGATTCCAGAACAATTTGGTTCTCTATTGAATTCTTCATAAAATATTTTTTCAAACAGAGTTTGCGCACAAACTTCTCAATGCCAACATATGTATCAAATTTATTTAATGGAGTAGATGGAGCGAATTTTAAACCCTTATTTAGTAAACTTGTCTGTGCTGTAGTCAATATATGGGAACTTAAATTGATGATGGAACTACCTACCAATTGTTCTCCCTCCTGTGTGTTCTGCTGTAGTTGTCTCTTTCTCCCCCTTCGTGTTCTCTTCTTTGGTTTTGTCCCGATCGTGTTTTTATATGTGATTGTGTTCGATAGTGATGACTCTGAGTCTGTGTTGTATTCATTTCTCTCGGTGGTGTTCTGTATGTTTGGGGACTTCTTCCCCTGTATCTTAAGTTGTATCTGTGATTTGAATTTGATCCTCGTTGTGCATTTTTCTGTGGTGTCTGTTGTCTCACAAGTGGTGGTATTCGTGCTTGATGATGGGCTGGTGTTCGATCTAAAAAATGATTCTCTACCAGTGTTTCATATCGGTTTGAGGTGGGAATATTGTAATTATCTTTATATCTGTTTTGTGCATATTTGTGAGATGGTGTGCGTTTCTCTTGATCTCCCTGTTTTGTATTATTTTCTATCCGTTTATCTTGTTTCTCTTTATTTGTGCTCTTTATCGTGTTTGTGGATCCACCTCTATAGGCCTGAAATTTTTTTGTTTTTTTATCTATAATTTCTTTTTCTAATTCATCTAGGCTTTTGCAAATTCTGGTATTCCATATTTCTATTTCCTCGCTCTGCGGTATATTAACAATCTTAGCTTTCAATGTTTCAATTTGTTGTGATGTGTGTTCCAAAATTTCCATCCTTCTTGTAATAATCAAGTTCATCAATGCTAATGATTGTGTTTTTAATAAGGATTCCCACTCCAAATTAAATTCTTCACAACAAAGGTCCTGGGCTGGATTTTTCATAATTTTAAGGCCTTTTGGTATTATTCCCTGCGCAACATACTGCGTAAGGGACTGTATTTCCCATCTCTGTTTGAGTTCTCTTTGTAATAATGTTTCTAAATGTCTATACATCTCTGTTGTCTGTCTACATTCTGGCTGTGAATGATCCTCATTAAAAATAAATTGTTCAACTTTTTTCTTTTTATTTTCCATACAGCCCCAGATATCCATTATATACGTAGTGCACCTCCAATAGGTGAAACTATGTAAATTGAATCAATAACGGAATGGAGGGCTCACACCGTAATAATGGGTATGATAGGTGCAACGGCCTTTCTGGTTCACCTAATACCAGAAAAAAAGAAGAAAGTGTATCAAACCATGGGGACCTGCACTCAATTGCTGAAGTTGTATGGAATTTTAATCACAAATAACACACAGTAAAAATATATATAAAATCAATTAAAAAAAAAAAAAATTCCAACACATTATAGGGTCATCAGTCCGTGCTAAGTTGATTTTGCAAAATTTAGGTGACAATCCAATTCTATTAGTTATTGGTTAGTAGACTCCAATTTTCTGATGTAGGTATAATAGTTATTGTCCCATATGTAGAATCGCCAGCATGAGTAGATGTAGTAATCCAAATAAATATAGCCCTTACAGGCTTTTATCGATCTCACAAAGTCTGGGGAGTTCGGATATTCCCACTATATATGCTGATAAAAGTTCGGTGTTGAATAAATATTCGCAGTAGTACAAGAAAAACTCCCGTTGGGGTACTCACTCTATATCAACGTAGTATGGAGGCTGGTTTCTCCGTAGCTGAGGTACCGGTCTTATTTGGATATCACTTCTCAGTTGCCTCGCTGATGCGGCGTCCTTCCCCGTACAATGTATCACGGGACCTGGGACGTAAACGGTCACGTGATAGAATCATGTGATCGGTACCTTACTTTTACAGGTAGATATAATCCGCTTCTCAGAATTCTTTAAAGGCAGCCTTCTTTTTAGCTTTAAACACTTGTGATGTGGGTCCGGACCCTACAAAGATTACACTGGATGCGTTTTGGGGATCCAATCCCCTTCCTCAGCAGTGATAAGAGGGAGGTCTGCCATGCGGATTTAAATACTACGTCCTCGGTATCTCCTAAATTCTGAACTGGATTGTTTAGGATGTTCGTATTGAAGAATAGAGGATGTTAATCCTCAATTTCTGTCGCTGTCTTACTTGCAAAAAATATATTCTATAGTATGCACCATAATTCAATCTTATAACACTTAAAAAATGTCTTTGCATATCAAAAAAACGCTATTGCGTTATTGATGCGTTTCTTATATATTCATGTCTAAATGTACTCCTTATATGAATATTCTAAGGTTCTTAGAATATTCTAAGGAGCTCCTCAGTCATTACTCAATATCTCCATCAACAATGTCCTCTGACTTATATGTATTAATGGTTTGTGAATGATCTTTTAAGAAATTTTTAGAAGACTGTAAAGCAAACAAAAATTATATTTTTATGTGGAACCTTAGAATATTCATATAAGGAGTACATTTAGACATGAATATATAAGAAACGCATCAATAACGCAATAGCGTTTTTTTGATATGCAAAGACATTTTTTAAGTGTTATAAGATTGAATTATGGTGCATACTATAGAATATATTTTTTGCAAGTAAGACAGCGACAGAAATTGAGGATTAACATCCTCTATTCTTCAATACGAACATCCTAACCAATCCAGTTCAGAATTTAGGAGATACCGAGGACGTAGTATTTAAATCCGTACGGCAGACCTCCCTCTTATCACTGCTGAGGAAGGGGATTGCATCCCCGAAACGCGTCCAGTGTAATCTTTGTAGGGTCCGGACCCACATCACAAGCGTTTAAAGCTAAAAAGAAGGCTGCCTTTAAAGAATTCTGAGAAGCGGATTATATCTACCTGTAAAAGTAAGGTACCGATCACATGATTCTATCACGTGACCGTTTACGTCCCAGGTCCCGTGATACATTGTACGGGGAAGGACGCCGCATCAGCGAGGCAACTGAGAAGTGATATCCAAATAAGACCGGTACCTCAGCTACGGCGAAACCAGCCTCCATACTACGTTGATATAGAGTGAGTACCCCAACGGGAGTTTTTCTTGTACTACTGCGAATATTTATTCAACACCGAACTTTTATCAGCATATATAGTGGGAATATCCAAACTCCCCAGACTTTGTGAGATCGATAAAAGCCTGTAAGGGCTATATTTATTTGGATTACTACATCTACTCATGCTGGCGATTCTACATATGGGACAATAACTATTATACCTACATCAGAAAATTGGAGTCTACTAACCAATAACTAATAGAACTATTGGATTGTCACCTAAATTTTGCAAAATCAACTTAGCATGGACTGATGACCCTATAATGTGTTGGAATATTTTTTTTTTTTTTTATTTTATTTTATTGATTTTATGTATATTTTTACTGTGTGTTATTTGTGATTAAAATTCCATACAACTTCAGCAATTGAGTACGTATTCTGATCTTAGACAATGGGGGCATATCGCTTGGATATGCCCCCATTGTCTTATAGGTGGTGGTCCCACAGCCGGGACCCGCACCTATATCGAGATTGGAGGGGGGAGCGCTGTGCCTGGAGGACCCCAGGTTTCCCGGGGTCCAGCCACCACCAGGAACAGCTCCTCCGATGCTCCCATAGAAATGAATGGGAGCGCACTGCGCATGTGCGGCCACTGCTCCAATTCATTTCTATGTAGCTGACGGAAATAGCCGAGCCAGCGCTCGGCTATTTTCGCCGGCCCCATAGAAATGAATGGAGGGTGGCTGCGCATGCGCAGTGCGCCCTCCTTTACTTTGGGGGCTCCATTCTCGATATGGGACCCGCACCTATAAGACAATGGGGGCATATCCTAGCGATATGCCCCCATTGTCTAACATGAGAATAACCCTTTAAACGCAAACAGAAGTGAAACAGGAAGTGCAGGAGCACACAGGCAGGACAGTTACAGGGTGAGTGCACAGACACATACACAGGCCAGAATAACACAGGATAAACACAAGCAAAATGAAAGAAAATTGAAGATGCACAAGGCTTCAAACACTTTTGCTGGTTACCACAGAACCTTAAAGCTCATGCACCCTCTGCCTGGAGAGGGTGCCTAAAATAGCCAAGGTTACTAGCCATTGGCTGGAAAAGGATTTGGAAGAAGGGACAAAGGCTGGAGCACTTGGCAGAAGCATGGAAGTAGCGCAGCTTCTGTGGCTGCAGGGGAAATCCGGGCAACAGCAACAATGGACAGCTATCCTAACATATAGTCTTATGAGTTCAGAAGTAGAAATGAATGAATGGTGTCTAGGGTTCTTCACCTGTTCCACTATGAGATCACTACACCAGCACTGAGGGGAGGAGAAGGAGTCAGGGCAGCTATTGAGCATGTTAGTTAGTCCTAGAAGAATAAACAGCAGGGGGTGCTACCAGATAGGGACCAGATACAGACATCAGCATCAAGCTGTGCCCAGTGGGGCTCACAATCTAAGTTCCCTATCAGTATGTCTTTTTGAGTGTGGGAGCAAACCCACTCAAACATGGGCAGAACATACAAACTCCATGTAGATGATGTCCATGGTTGGATTCAAACCTAGGACCCCAGTGCTGCAAGGCACCAGTGGTAACCACTGAGCCACCAGCTGTATTACAGTAATACTTCATTTAAAAAGCTTTATTCACTGCATAATAATACCTCTTATTGGATAACCCCTTTAAATGTACCCTGTGACTCCATTATAACTCAAGGGGATTGTCAAGAGTTCATTATAATGTGCTTAAAAAAAGATCCAGCTCTGCCAGTAAAGTCTTACCTATGCTTCATAGTGTGTGGGATGAAACAAAATATGTGCAACCACCATGCTGACTATAAAATGTGTTACAGCTAGATGGAGCAGGCCTTGTTTAAGGTGGATGAAGGGTGCATTTCATCTTCACTATGTCTTAAATATCGTACAGTATTTAATAGTGAGATACATGTTCAGCTCCGGGATATAAATAAATGGCTCCTTAGCTTATTGGCAGTATTGATGTACCTGTTAATGCAGGGTATGGCGGTTGTACACATGCAAATAAAACATCTTTCATATTTGGTCTTATACTTGAAAGTGAAGTTTTTTGTCCATACAATTGACTTTTACAAACAATCCCTGCTCCTTCTGGTAACAGCAAAGTTTATAGAAACATTCCAATGGCTTCCTAAACTACTCACCCAGTATGTGCTATTGATCCTAGTGGATCTTTAATGCACTGCGAAGGCTGCTGAGACTGCAGAACAGCTGGCGTTAGGTTACACTTTATCCCTTTCCACTCTTTGCTTCTTTCAGATGTACTAACAATAGAGGCATTTGTGGATGTAATGTACTCACCAAGTGCAGACTTTGGGAGTCACTCTACTCAAATCACTTATTCATCTGTTCAATATCACCAAGCTATCTTGTGTGTATCAGCAGGATATTCAGAAATGAGAGTAGTGTCTAAAGGCAGGGGTTAATCTAGATTTCATAAGACCAACTGGATACATTATGTCTGCCCACTTTAATAATTACTATAGAAATAGTATTACGTTTGGACAGGTTGGGCAATGTAATAAAATAGCAGTGCAACATTATACAAACTATATGGCAATTTACCAGTCATTAATCTTGATAGGTATTGATGCTGGTAAAATGGCTGTTGTAAACCTTTTTTGTCCTTTTTCTATTGATTTTTCTTCATATATAAAGCAACATAAACCCATTCAAAAATATTTGTGAGCAAAGAAAATTCACTTTAGAGTACATGTTTCTTATTTGAACACTATGAGGGTTTACAAAGGTTCTCCTGTTGACAGATATTGATGACCTATCCATAGCACAGGTCATCAATATCAGATCAGTGGGGTCTACGACCCAAAATCCCTGCCAATTAGCTGTTTCAGGCTGCCACTGCACCAGCAATAGAGATGAGCGAAGCAATTCGTTGAATCGTTGATTCGTATCGAATCTTGGAAATTTTCAGCTGCGAAGCGAATCCGAATATTAGGTGATTCGCTTCGGCTTTGTACGCATTCGCTACGTAGTTGTCCTATAAATTATACGCTATTGCTACGTATAAGTTACTCTATACGCTGCTGCGTACGAATTCAATTCATTAACGGAATTTTACTGTTAGTTCGTTTATCGTGCGCAAAAGCCCGGGAAGAAAGCAGTCACCTTACCTAGTGGGCAGGGCTTGCTCTGATTGGCTCAGGCTCGGTAAGCCAGTGACGCATAACTTCTGCTGCGACCGCTGAGACGAGCAGAAGCACTGTGTGTGAAGTTCTGAGACTCTGAGACCTGTTTTGTGAAAATTGGGGTGTAATTGCTCTGGGAATCCATATTACACATATCAGGGATACTGCAGGGCCAGTGCAGGGCCAGTTCAGGGCTAGTAATTAATCAGGCAGGGAGAGAGAGACAGGGAGAGATAAGGAGAGACAGGAAGACACAGGGACAAAGACCAGCTGCAGGGCAACAGAGTGAATTGAAAAAATGTCTGAAATGGATAAGCAAATTGGGTCCAGTTCCAGCCAGACCTTGAGCGCTAAAAAAAAGGAGAAGGTAGCACAGGGCAGCAGTGCCAAAGGACCTGTAGCCGAAGCATCTACTAGTAGTATTCACAATACTTGGCCATTTTTCCACCAGGCTAACCCACCAAGGCGCAAAATTGTAGTGGAGGAGAAAGTGGATGAGGTAGTGGAGTGGATGGCAGGCTCATCTCAGTCTCACCCGGATGATCTGCTGTCATCTGCTGATACAGTATCCATATGTAGCCAGGGGCCAGACTCAGAGCGTTCCTCCTGCTCCACCATTCCTCTCCAGCAAAGCCCGTCATTTTCGTACGCAATTTGTACGCTCATGCGTACGTGTTCAAATAGGTTGCGTACCTTTTTTACCTGAATGTTCGTTATTAGTGCTCGAATGTTCACTAAAAGCCACATCATTACGTATATTTTGTAAGCAAATTCAGCAAATCTATTCTTCGAATATACGAATCTTAGGAAAAGTTCGGCGAATGTTCGGCGAATAAAATTTTGCATAATTCACTCATTCACTCATTCATCTCTAACCAGCAACTATACAGTCTACAGGGTTGATGGCATACAGTTCTGTATACTGTGTAGTAACTGCAGCTCATCCCCCGTTCAAGTGAGTGTGACCTGTCTGCAGTATGCCAGTGATGGAAACTACCCCGTGTATGGAACCTTCTGCTTCCACTTTGTAAACTGTTAGTTTATGAAACAGCTAGGTGGGTACGCCGGGTGCCAGACCCCTACTGATATAATATTGATGACTTATCCCGAGGATAAGTCATCAATATCTGTGGCCCAGAGAACCCCTTTAATGTTACATACATAATATGGTTTATACACTGTAGTAGTTTGTGGCTATTATCTCAATGGAACACATTATCCCAAGATCGACTACATATTCTTTTGATGTTCTTACATTTCTATAAAGGCTTCAGCTGACCAGAGGAGTAGCTTTAGCCCTCTTTGAATTTCTGAGGACTCCAAGTTCTTATGCTTGCCAGAAAAACTCTTGACAAGCTGAAATTTATATCACAACCACAACTTCAGCCGAAATACAGTTTCAGTGCCAGCAAGATGCTTAATAAATAGAGATGAGCGAGCACTAAAATGCTCGGGTGCTCGTTATTCAAGTTGAATTTTTCCCAATGCTCGGGTGCTCGTTTCGAATAACGAACCCCATTGAAGTCAATGGAAGACTCGAGCATTTTTGGCAGGGGACCAAAGCTCTGCACAGGGAAGGTTGCGTGAAAACCTGGAAACCTCAGAAAATGATGGAAACACCACGGAAATGGACAGGAAACAGCAGGGGCAGCATGCATGGATGCCTCTGAGGCTGCCTAATCATACCATTACGCCAAATTATGGCCAACAGCCTGGTGGTGACCCTCAAGACAATTGTGCTGACCCAGACCAAGATGGGCAAGGCACATGCCCATCACATGTTAGTAAAGCACCCAACTAGGTGCAACGAAGGTCCATCACCGCCTGCGGGTGATACCACTGCCCATGCTGGCACTGCTGTCCTATCCCCCGCCCCAGGACGCAGGCATAAGCGTCTCCCTCCCCGCACCCACCCAGTAGTCCACAGCGTACACAAAGTTCTCCCAGCACAGTGCCCAGCTCTCCCCATCCCAGACGGGCAAACACGCACCCCACACCCACCCTGTCCACAGCAGACACAAACACCTCCAAGCACAGTGCCCAGCTTTCCTAATTCCAGACGGGCTAAGACGCACACTGCACCCACCCATTAGTCTCCACACGTGGGTGGGTGCAGAGCCTTTTAGTGCCCCTCAAGACAATGTTTGTGTGTCAGGGCCGGGTAGTAACCCTCCTTGAAGTTGTGGGGGAGAGGCCTCTGGTGACCCTCAAGACAATTTTGGGCAACAGTGTAGTGGCGAGCCTCCAAAAAATCGTGGGTGAGAGCCTGGAGGTGACCATCAGATACAATTGGTTTGAAAAAGCATGGTGGTGCACTCCTGAATCACAGTCTGTGACTGAGATTGCAGGTGAACCCGCTAAAATTGTAGTCTGGCACACCTTGGTGGTGAACCCCTAAATTACATAGTTTGACTGAGATTGCAGTTTACAGCATGGGGGTGAACCCCAGGATGACTTGTTAAGACTGAGAATGCAGTTTACAGCATGGTGGTGAACCCCAGAATGGCTTGGTTAGACTAAGATAGCAGCTGAACCACCCAAAAATTTAGCCTGACACAGCATGGCGGTGAAAACAGAGTGACCAAGTTAGACGAGGTAGCAGGTGAGCCACCCAAAAATTTACCCTGACACAGCATGGCGGTGACACCACCAAGTGACCAAGTTAGACTGAGGTAGCAGGTGAGCCACCCAAACATGTAGCCTGACACAGCATGGCGGTGACACCACCAAGTGACCAAGTTAGATGAGATGGCAGGTGAGCCACCTAAAAATTTAGTCTGACACAGCATGGCGGTGACACCACCAAGTGACCAAGTTAGATGAGGTAGCAGGTGAGCCACCCAAAAATTTACCCTGACACAAGATGGCGGTGACAACAGAGTGACCAAGTGAGACTGAGGTAGCAGGTGAAGCACATAAAATTTTACCCTGACACAGCATGGCGGTGAACCCAGAGTGACCAAGTGAGACTGAGGTAGCAGGTGAAGCACATAAAATGTTACCCTGACACGGTATAGCCAGGGTTGCCAACCGTCCAGAAATTTCTGGACAGTCCGTAAAAATGGGTGACTTTTTTCCTCTGTCCGTGAAAAAGAATAGAGGTGTCCGTGATTTTTTTGAGGCTGGTGATACTTGACTAGATTATTTTGGTGGTAAATATAATCATTTTACAGCTCCCAGTAAATGCTGGCAATGAGTTCTGATCAGTATATTGAGCTATAGACCTGTATTACTTATAATATTTATCCTTCATAATGGTTTTCCAATTTGTCCGTAAAAAATGCTGGCTGTCCGTGATTTTGGGATAAGTTGTCCAGAAAAAAGAATAATTCTGGTTTGCAACCCTGGGTATAGCGGTGAACCCAGAGTGACCAAGTGAGACTGAGGTAGCAGGTGAAGCACATAAAATTTTAGTCCAAACTAAAACATGCAATTGAACCAGCTTACCCTGAACGTCTAATCCGCCCTCTTTATTGGCTCCAGCGAGTGCAGCGAGTCTGGCGTGGACTCTCCAAACATTAATAATTGTAGAAAAAATGCTGTCCGCGAGCCAAACTTCTTTTTAAGATAAAACTTCCTTTTATTTGGTTGAGTTAAAAAATCCAAACAGCAGACTTTTCTCCATCATGCATAAAAACCAACATGTTTCAACCATAAGAGGTCTTAATCATGGTCTATACACTCTGAGTTTTCTCTAACATTTAAATCCCCAGCATTTCTTCTTCTCCCAAGAAATGCTGGGCCCTTTGTCACACACAACCATGCCTGGTTTGAGGTTCAGCGGCGCCAGCCAAAGATCGGTCTGCGCCGTGATGCCCTGTAACAGCTCTTGGGCAGTGTGACTCTTGTCACCTAAACTCAGCAGTTTCAGCACCACCTGTTGGCGCTTACCCACGGCAGTGCAGCTCCGCCTGGAGCTACTGACTGAAGGCGCCGTGCTCACGGATGGTAATTGAGAGGATGAGGAGGAGGGTTTGGAGGAAGAGGCATAATAAGTCTGAGAAATTGTGACCGAGGCAGGCCCCGCAATCCTCGGTGTGGGCAGTACATGAGCGGCCCCAGGGTCAGACTCGGCCCCAGCCTCCACCAAGTTAACCCAATGTGCCGTCAGGGAGATATAGTGTCCCTGCCCTGCCAGCACTTGTCCACGTGTCCATGTATAGGTGGACCTTATCACTAACTGTGTTGGTCAGGGCACGGATGATGTTCTCTGACACGTGCAGGTGTAGGGCTGGGACGGCACATCGGGAAAAATAGTGGCGGCCGGGGACCACGTACCGAGGGACAGCCGCCACCATCAGGTTGCGGAAAGCCTCAGTCTCTACCAGTCTATAGGGCAGCATCTCCAGGCTCAACAATTTGGAGATGTGGACGTTTAGGGCTTGTGCATGTGGGTGGCTGGAATTGTATTTGCGCTCAAATTGTACTTGCGCTCAAATGTCTGCTGCAAAGACAGCTGAACGCTGCGCTGGGACACATTGGTGGAGGTTGTGGAGGATCGGGCAGGTAAAGGGGTGGTTGTAGGGCGGGAGGCGCTCGTGCCAGGGTCCTGGGCGGGGGTTGACTCGCCGAGCCAGCATGTGACACAGGGGAAGGGGCAGTTGTGTGACCCACAGGAGGTGAACGGCCTTGGTTCCTCTCAGTCGGGTGTTTAGCACTCATATGCCTGCGCATGCTGGTAGTGGTTAGGCTGGTAGTGGTGGCTCCCCTGCTGATCCTGGTGTGGCACAGGTTGCACACCACAGTCCGTCGGTCATCCTCACTTTCTTTAAAAGCCTCCAGACTTGCGAACATCTAGGCCTCGGCATGGGAGCTTGACTCCGTGAAACAGTTGCTGATCTACCTGCTCTGACCCTGCTTCTCCCTCTGGCCACCCCACTGCCTCTTCCAACCTGTTCTGGTGCTGCACTTGCCTCCCCCTCAGAAGCACTTGAGTCTTGAGTTGGATTACCAACCCCGCTCGGGTCAGTCACCTCATCATCCACCAGCTCTTCCTCCAATTCCTAACTCTGCTCCCCCCTCGGACTTACTGCCCTGACAACAATGTCACTGTCTGACAACCGTGTCTCATCATCATCATCATCCGACACCTCTTCACGCACTACTTGCACTAATTCCACACTCTCATCACCCACAGACTGTGATAGTTCTAAATTTTGGGCATCGGAACAGAGCAACTGCTCAGGTTGCTGTTGAGCAGTGGTTTGTGTCTCTGGGTAGGGTCCTGAAAAGACTTCCTGTGAGTATGCCAGATCTGAATCCATACTTTCCGTGTGGGGGGCAGGCTGGGGGGAAGGAGGTTGAGCTGGAGGAGCCAGAGGTCTACTCCCTTGGCTAGCGTGGGTGGACTGCGTGGAAGACTGGGTGGTGGATAAATTACTGGATGCATTGTCTGCTATCCACGTCATCAACTGTTTGCACTGTTGTGGTTTCAATAGTGGTGTACCACATGAACCAGTAAGTTGCGAGATGAAGCTAGGGAGCGAAACTCTGCGGTGTTCCACTGCTCCCTCATCAACATGTACTGTGTCACCCTGCCCAGGACCACGGCCTCTGCCCCCTACACTACTTGAACGCCCACGCCCTCGTCCTTGACCCTTAGCCCTTGGGTTCAACATTTTGTATGTTCACTGCACTGTATGATATATAACTGAGAGAAAAAACTTAGTCTTTAGACGGCGGCTATTGTACCACAAACCACTCAATTTTTCACTGCAATGTATGATATAAAACTGAGAGAAAAAACGTATATTTTCTACACTCCGGCTAGTGTGCAGCACACGACAGAATTTTTCACTGCACTGTATAATATATAACTGAGAGAAAAAACGTAGTCTTTAGACGGCGGCTATTGTACCACAAACCACTCAATTTTTCACTGCAATGTATGATATATAACTGAGAGAAAAAACGTATATTTTCTACACTCCGGCTAGTGTGCAGCACATGACAGAATTTTGCACTGCACTGTATAATATATAACTGAGAGAAAAAACATAGTCTTTAGACGGCGGCTATTGTACCACAAACCACTCAATTTTTCACTGCAATGTATGATATATAACTGAGAGAAAAAAACGTATATTTTCTACACTCCGGCTAGTGTGCAGCACACAACAGAATTTTTCACTGCACTGTATAATATATAACTGAGAGAAAAAACGTATATTTTCTACACTCCGTCTAGTGTGCAGCACACGACAGAATTTTTCACTGCACTGTATAATATATAACTGAGAGAAAAAACGTATGTTTTCTACACTCCGGCTAGTGTGCAGCACATGACAGAATTTTTCACTGCACTGTATAATATATAACTGAGAGAGAAAAAACGTATATTTTGTACACTCCGGCTAGTGTGCAGCACACGACAGAATTTTTCACTGCACTGTAGTATATATAACTGAGAGAAAAAACGTAGTCTTTAGATGGCGGCTATTGTACCGCAAACCACTCAATTTTTCACTGCAATGTATGATATATAACTGAGAGAAAAAAACTTATATTTTCTACACTCTGGCTAGTGTGCAGCACATGACAGAATTTTTCACTGCACTGTATAATATATAACTGAGAGAGAAAAAACGTATATTTTCTACACTCCGGCTAGTGTGCAACACACGACAGAATTTTTCACTGCAATGTATAATATATAACTGAGAGAAAAAACGTATATTTTCTACACTCCGGCTAGTGTGTAGCACACTACAGAATTTTTCACTGCACTGTATAATATATAACTGAGAGAGAAAAAACGTATATTTTCTACACTCCGGCTAGTGTGCAGCACACGACAGAATTTTGCACTGCACTGTATAATATATAACTGAGAGAAAAAACGTATATTTTCTACACTCCGGCTAGTGTGCAGCACACGACAGAATTTTTCACTGCACTGTATAATATATAACTGAGAGAAAAAACGTATATTTTCTACACTCCGGCTAGTGTGCAGCACACAACAACATTTTTCACTGCTCTATATAACATATAACTGAGAGAAAAAATGTAGTCTTTAGACGGCGGCTATTGTACCGCAAACCACTCAATTTTTCACTGCAATGTATGATATATAACTGAGAGAAAAAACTTATATTTTCTACACTCCGGCTAGTGTGCAGCACACGACAGAATTTTTCACTGCACTGTATAATATATAACTTAGAGAAAAAACGTATATTTTCTACATTCCGGCTAGTGTGCAGCACACGACAGAATTTTGCACTGCACGGTATAATATATAACTGAGAGAAAAAACATATATTTTCTACACTCCGGCTAGTGTGCAGCACACGACAGAATTTTGCACTGCACGGTATAATATATAACTGAGAGAAAAAACGTATTCTCTTAACTGCACTACAGATTCCAGCAAGCCAAGGTACATTAGCAGCACCAGCAGCAGCAGAAATGAGTACTGAGAGGACTTTGGGCAATTTCTTTTGGGTCTGTGTGGACCACATGCTGTCCCTGTGCACAGTGTGCAGCCAAGATGGCGGTAGCTGCACTACAAGTCCCAGCCAGCAGCAAGGAGGAGACCAAAAAAAAAAAAGGTGCTTGTAGCCCTTAGAAGGGCTGTTGGGTTCTTTGAGAATGATTCCTGCCTAACCAAAATCTAAATTTAGGCCCTAACAATCTCCCTGACAGACAGTAGCTCTATCCCTAATCTCATGCAGGCGGCGTCTGACACGAGCAGTGCGGGACCAGATTCTTATATTCCCAGGTCATCTGATCTGGCCAGCCAATCCCTGCCATCGACTTGTAGGGGCCCCACTTGATGCTATGAGGTACCAAAGACTCTCCTGCATGTTGATTGGCTGAGAAAATGCGCCTAACATGCCGGAAGAGGAAGATGCCATTTCCTCGAGGATCGCGATATGGTCGTCCGAGTAGCGAGCATATGCGAATAGCCTAATGCTCGAACGAGCACCAAGCTCGGAAGAGCATGTTCGCTCATCTCTATTAATAAAGGGTGATTCTTATTTGAGCCCGAAACATTACTGCTTCACGCCTGCACTTTAAAACTTGGCTGTAGTAACCAAATAAAGATAACTGACTTCACTGCAAAAAAGGCGGGCTATCTGAAATTTGTGTGTTTATAGGAATACAGAAACTTGGGTGGAGACGGCTCTAAAAAGTGATTTGCACACGAATAGCCATTTCTTGTGCCGTGGCCACCGCTGAATAACCATTGACAACCACTATACATGGCCATGTATAGACACAGCTTAGATGTCTCTTGACAGAGTATCACAGAATCAGGTGTTTTTTTCAAAGCTGGTCATCTTGTACAGCCCAGAGGAAAGGTAAGGAAGGGCATGTTCGTATTGACTGCAAATTCAACATTCATTGGGGGGAGTTTTTAGAGGCTATATCTACAAAAGAAAAAACATTAAAGACAAAAATAATGAACCATTTAAATACAGGAGAACGCAGGACAAGGATTGATTTGCTCGCCTATGCTGTGCCCAAGTATCGCAATGTAGCAGGACAGACATAGAAAAAGACTGTGTGTACTGGAACACATGCAGATTAAGACACAATTTAAGTAGTATGCTTGCACTTCTTCAAATGAAACCTTGAAACATTGCTGCAAGTCAATATTATCCTATGAAAAAAACAGCAAAAAGGTATTAATAAAAAATAGCAATATATAAGTTATCAATTAGTACAATTAGACATACACACGTCTATTCTCCTACAGCACTGTGCAGATATCGGTGTGTTTGGAGTCTAAAGATTCATTTTAATTCTCTTTTGCATAACCTTTCTTCTCTATCCCCCCCCCATCTAAATGGGGGAATGTGGTGAATGACCATGAATTTGAGATCTCTCCCTTTATGTCCTGCCTCAGTGAAGTGCTTGGGTGCTGGTAAGTCCTTTAGTTTACCGGTGCTGGTTCATACAGTATGTGTTTTAACATCTAAAGTGGTTTCTCCCACGTACCACAATTTGCATGGGCAGGTTAAGATATATATTACATGATCTGAGTTACATGTTAGATAATGTTTGATCTGAGACTCTATTCCTGACCTAGGATGAGTGAATCTTTCACACTTCTGCATTTGTGAGCAGCTTACACAGCTCAGACACAAGAAGCACCCTAGTTTTCTCCTGCCAGTGAATGTTTGATCAGTGCTGCTCTGAGAAACGTCTTCAGATTTAACAAGCTTGTCCCTTAAATTAGCCTTAAAACCGGCAATATGACAGTAATGGTGGACACTGTAGTTCAGAAATGTGTCTGTAATTACTAGTCAATATAGGCCATTGTTTTGGAATCATGTGGTCAATACTCTTACAACGTCCAGTTTGTGTCCTCCAGGAGTTTTCTCCTTGTATGAGGAGGTTGGTTCGTTCTAGGGACTTGACCCTCTTATTGTGATATTGTACCGACTTTTTGGAGTATCATCTGTGTAAAAACTTGACCGCAATTTCATCTAACCTAGCAGTGCTAATTGCCTCATCCTGGACTATCCTTTAAGCCCTGAGTAACTGACTGTAGGGAAGTGAGTTAATCATGGATCTAGGATGATAGAAGTACGTTGTTGCGGTCAGTAGGCTTATTGTGTAAATCTGTGCTAAATTTACAGTTCTGTTACAGTATGTCACCAACTCTGCTACACCAAATCCGCAACATCTATTCCTCGGCTCTTCTGTACTTTGTTGCATAAGACCCGCACATCCGAAGCAGAGGCTTAGCAGATCTACCTCATCCAAAGTGAGAGAACTGAGCATGTAGAAGTGGGACAGTTGTGTTACAAAAAATAAATGTGTGCAATAATATTTAGACAATTCAATTTTATAGAGAACCCCAAATAAGGCTTTTCTCTAAAATTTGTCTGATAAAAATGGGCCCTCTGTTGCTCATCTCCAACTTTGGTTACTGATGAAGAAAATCACAACTTGGTCTTTCAGTTAAAAAAAATGGTAAAACTTCTTTGGAATCTTTGAAACATCCCCAAAGAAAAACACTGAGGTTGTGTAATGTTGCATTAATGTACAATTTCACATGGAGCCCCGGACAAAGCCAGTAACTGTAAAAGCAGGGGACAAAAACTTTGCCATGTGATAGGCAATATGATTTGAAACATTTAATTATTCAAACTCGCAATTCATTCCAGTTTTGCAACCTTTGAGATCATCCCAGCTGCTCAAAAGAAACAGATTTGGATTAATTGAAGAATTTATATTCTAAATTGTGATGGGCTAGTAAGTAGAATATCTGATACTATTTTTCCTTGGCCACAAAAGAAAAGCGTTTTCATTCACACTCTTTTAAACTTTTTTTTTGCCCTGGGCCAAAAACTCAGAAGGACGAAGCCTTTAGGCAAAAAATTTGAAAATGCTACTGAAATGTAGACAAGCTAATCCTTCGGGACCATGGATGATATGTTTGTAGAATGGGTTTAAACGAGCGTTTAACTTTACCCTGTAACAAAAAAGAAATACTTTTATATATCTGATTGACTGAGTAACAAATGGAGATTTTATTGATCGTAAAAGTCTTTACAAATTGAAATATTAATGACTCGTACAGTATTTTATTGCAGACTCTGTAGAAATAGGAGGAGGCTGTTAACCCACTCTTACTTATGTGGCTTGCAGTGCATCTTAATACTTTGTGCATTAAAATTCTGTTTAGTATATTTTAGCAGACTTGTAAGGCACTATGAACTTTTTTTAATATATTTAAATACTTAATATTAATTGTCTTCCATTATTTTATCTCACGTATTTTACGATTATGTGTGCTGGAGTTAGAGAAAAGATTAAGATTATAAACCCACCGTGATGGGATCGATGGTGATGAATATAAATAGTACTGCAGAATATGTTATCATTGTACTGTATAAATGTTTGATGATACATAGTTGCCTTAAAGGGAATCTGTCACCTAATTTTACTCTGTGTAACCCATGGCAATGCAATGTAAAGTTGCTTAACATAATCAAAACTATACCTTACACTTAAAATGATGCTTATTTCTGAACTTCAGAAAACAAAGTTTAATTGGTATGCTAATGAGACCTCAAAGTGTCCAGTGGGGAATGAATTACAGTTCCAGGAGCCCATCTCCTGTGAGGTCAGAAGCCTGTCTAGTTTAAGATCCCAAGTCTGTCTCTTCACTTGATTCCAGCACCTCCCCATGAGCCTTCCAGTCCTCCCCCTTCCCTACAATCATCATACAACTCCTCCTTACTGGTCAGGTGCAGAACAGGAAACTGTCAGCTCTTAAACATTGACTTCTCTGCAGTGACCATTGCCTCCCCTGTATTTATGGCACATGCACCAAGCCACGGGACATGCTAACCAGGTGGTCAGAGTTGTATGATGATTGTAGCATCACAGAGGAGGGGGCAGACTGGATGGCTCAATGGGGGGTACTGGAATTGAGTGAACAAGCGGGCTTGGGCTCTTCAGGAGGCGGCTTGGGCTCTTGGAAGTACTATTCACGCCTCACTGGGCAATTTGAGGCCTCATAACAGACCAACCAATTTGTTTTCTGGAGTTCAGAAATAAGGATATTGCTAACAAAAGGTATGATTTTAATTATGTTAGGCATGGATACATTCACATAGCATTTCTATGAGTTACACACAGTAAAATTAGGTGACAGATTCCCTCTAACTGTTCCCATCATAAACAATTTTCGTATTTTTCAGTTTTCACTTTTTTTACTCCCTACCTTCCAAAATCCATAACTTTTATATTTTTTTCAATTCACATAGCTATTAGAGATGAGCGAGTAGTGAAATATTCGAAAGTTCGAAATTCGATTCGAATAGACCGCGAAATTCGACTATTCGACCGAATATCGAATCCCATTAAAGTCTATGGGAAAAAAATGCTCGCCACTTGGAAATCTCAATTCGACCACTTGGAGGTCACCAAGTCCACCCTGAAACCTCAGAAAAGGATGCCAACACTGCTGGAATGCAACTAGGACAGCAGGGGAAGCATGTCTGGGTGCATATAACGCGCCCAAGTCGCACTATTACGCCACTATCACAGCCTCTCAACAATACACTCCAAAGACAATGTAACCTCTCTGTAAAGTGAGACCATACAAGGAAACCTTCTTTCCTCTACATTGCCATGGACCCCAAGCCAAACTAGACAAAAAAGAAGATAAAATTCTGCACCCCTTAAAATCACGTTGCCTATGACAACCACAGATGGCATAGGCAAAGGGGAAAGCAAATAGACCCCACCCCTAATTGTCATTGTGTGTGTGTGTGAGATGTGGTCAGACATGTCTTCTTTAAAATGTAAAAACAACTCAAACACATGCAGAAGCCTTAAAATGCCCAAATTGTTGGCGCTTGAGATGTCAGTGACCCGACCTGGCCCAGTGTCATGTCTAGCAGGTAAAGCAGTGGGGATGTTGAGGGATGCGTAGGACCGCAAAAGGCAGGAAGAGGCCGTGGGCTGGCCAGAGGCTCATGGAGAAGGCAGGCTAGAGCCCGCAGGGCCGCATCTCTTCCCTATAACAGGCCCCCACACAAAGCTCTCCCATCGAGGGCTCTTAGGTCCTTGTTGTGAAAATATTTTAATGAGTGCGTAAAGTTAGCTTGAGGTGAGCCCTCGAAAAAATTATATGGAGGCCCAAGAGGTGAGACCTCTTAAAAATTGTATTAAGGCCCAAGAGGTGAGCCATAATAAAAATTGTTTGTAGGCCCAAGAGGTGAGACGTCTTAAAAATTGTGTGGAGGCTAAAGAGGTGAGACCTCTTAAAAATTATGTGGAGGCCCAAGAGGTGAGACCTCTTAAAAATTATGTGGAGGCCCAAGAGGTGAGACCTCTTAAAAATTATGTGGAGGCCCAAGAGGTGAGACCTCGATAAAATTATGTGGAGGCCCAAGAGGTGAGACCTCTTAAAAATTGTATTAAGGCCCAAGAGGAGACGTTATCTTTATACCGGGGGTCAAGGATTGCGAAGACCCAGTACAGTTTGTTCTCCACTATCCGGACAACACGTGTGTCCCGGGAAAAGCAGCCCAGCATGAAGTCAGCCATGTGTGCCAGACTCTGAATAGGCATGACCTCACTGCCCCCACCAGAAGGATCACTTGCCATTTCCTCCTCTTCCTCTTCCGCCTCCTCTCCGCCCCATCCGCGCTGAACCAATGGGACGCACACAGCCTGACTGCTACCCTCGCCGCCAGCATCCTCCTCCTCTTCCACAGCCACCTCCACGTCGTCCTCCTCCTCCTCATCCTCCTCCTCCTCCTGCAACTGCCACCGTGAAGCAGACAAAAGTGTGGTCTGACTGTGTAGCTCCGTTGCGTCTCCTCCTACCCCCGTCTCCTCTGCGTGCAATGCGTTCTCCCTTATTGCGATGAGTGATTCTTTAAGGACGCATAGGAGCGGGATGGTTACGCTCGCTATAGCGTCCTCGCTGCTGACCTTCTTGGTGGACTCCTCAAAGATACGCAGTACATCGCATATGTCTGCCATCCATGGCCACTCGTGGTTGGCAAACTGAGGGAGCTGAGTTGGAGGCACGCGTGGATTCATAATCTGGTACTCCATCAATGCTCTCTGCTGCTCACACACCCTGGCCAACATGGAATAGGTGGAATTCCAGCGAGTCGGCAGGTCGCACAACAGCCGATGTTCAGGCAAATGGAGGCGTTGCTGGAGTTTTTTAAGCTAGCAGCAGCTACAGTTGACTTCCGAAAGTGAGCGCACAAGCGCCGCACTTTCACCAGTAGCTCTGCCAGGTTGGGGTAAGTCTTTAGAAATTTTTGGACTACCAGATTAAAAACGTGGGCCAGGCATGGTACGTGATTGAGTTCAGCAAGCTCCAGAGCCGCCACCAGGTTACGGCCGTTATCGCACATGACCATGCCTGGTCCTAGCTGCAGCGGCGACAGCCACATCTCCGTCTGCTGCAATATGGCGTCCCTCACCTCTGGGGCGCTGTGCTTCCTGTCGCCCAAGCTGATGAGCTTAAGCACCGCCTGCTGACGTCTCCCCGCGCCAGTGCTGCAACGCTTCCAGCTAGCGGCTGAGGGCAATGTTAAGGCAGAGGAGGAGGAGGAGGAGGGGGGTTTATCAGAACCCATGCTGGCAATCTTGGGCGGGGGTGGTAGGTAGGCCGTCTCTGTTTGCGACCCCGTTCCCGCTTCCACTACATTCACCCAGTGTGCCGTCAAAGAGATGTATCGTCCCTGGCCGCAAGCGCTTGTCCACGAGTCGGTGGTCAAGTGGACCTTTGCGCTGACTGCGTACCTCAGGGCCAGCCTGATGTTACGCGACACGTGCTGGTGCAGGGCGGGGACGGCACTCCGGGAAAAGTAGTGGCGGCTGGGGACGGAATAGCGAGGTGCGGCAGCCGCCATCAGGTCGCGGAAGGCCTGCGTCTCCACAAGCCTAAACGGCAACATCTCCAGGGCCAGCAGTTTGGAGATGTGGCAGTTTAAGGCTTGGGCTTGGGGGTGACTCAAGGCGTACTTCCGTCTGCGGTCGAACGCCTGCGAGATGGACAGTTGTTGGGACGAGGAGTGTGAAGGTGCAGGCGAAGAGGCGGGGGAAGGGGAGGCTGAAGGAGAAGGCCCCAAAGTAGCCAAGGCAGAGGCAGATGTGGAGGTGTCCTGGCTGGAGGTCTGGACCGCAGTGGCAGCACACAACAAAGGGGAAGAGGCAGTGGCAGCAAGACCGGGCGCAGGTTGTATTGCATTTGCTCTCTCCCACTCAGCCCAGTGCTTGACTTCCAAGTGACGCCGCATGCCTGAGGTGGTCAGATTGCTCTTCTCAGAGCCCCTACTCAGTTTTGAGTGGCAGAGTGTGCAAACCGCGCTCAGTTTGTCATCCGCACAAACATTAAAAAATCTCCACACCACAGAAGTACGAGGCCTCGATGGGGGAGCTTCGCGCGACTGCCCGCTGCCGGGAACAGCTTTGGCCCTGCTGGCTGTGGCCTCACTTTTCTGTCTGGACTGTCCTCTGCCTGTGGACATCCCTCTGCCTGTGGACATCCCTCTGCCTCTTGCTGCCTTTTTCGGTGCTGCGCAGACCACCACCTCTCCACTGCTTTTCCCGCTGGACATCACCCCTGGCCAAGTGGGGTCGGTCATTTCGTCATCCACCACCTCCTCTTCCACTTCCTCACTCTGCTCCTCCTCCTGCCCACTGGACATTCCAACAGCCTCCCTTGATGGCAACTGCGTCTCATCATCATCATCGCTCATGATAACAGATGCTGGTTCAGGGTCCACATCAGCAGGAGATGGCGAATACTCAAGTGTTTGGGCATCACTACAAACAAATTCCTCTGCTAGCTCCTGGGATTCTTCCGGCACATCTGAAAAAGGACCCGAAAAGAGCTCCTGGGAGGGGTCAATGGTGGGATGACTCTGTTGGCCAGGTGTGGAGGAAGGAGGGTCAGAGTGAGACTGTGTGGATGACTGGCTGGTGGACAACTGTGTGGAAGCGCTATCGGCTATCCATTGCACCACCTGTTCAACCTGCTCAGGCCTCAACAGCGGTGTAACCCGCCCCCTGCTTAACTGTCCCATAAAGGCAGGGATTCTGGATGAGTGGGATCCTGGCTGACCCTCACCAGCACGCATTGTATCCCCACTGGCTTCAACAAGGCCACCAACAGCATTTCCGCGCCCTCGTCCTCGTTCACGTCCGATTCCGCTAGCCCCCCTCCGCATTTTTTTTTTTTTTTGTTACAATATTTTGCCTTCACAGCCGTGTACTAACAATTCAGACGGTGTGTATGAACACTACGTATATACAATTATTTTGCAAGAGAACGCAAAGTACAGGTGCCAATGAAAAGGCTTTTTTTTTTTTTATATTTCTAGGTACACAGCCGTGTACAAACAGATCAGACGGTGTGTATGAACACTACGTATATACAATTATTTTGCAAGAGAACGCAAAGTACAGGTGCCAATGAAAAGGCTTTTTTTTTTTTTATATTTCTAGGTACACAGCCGTGTACTAACAGGTCAGACGGTGGGTATTTACACCTGGTATACAAAAAGGGTATTGCAGGCACACAGAACCCAGAACACTAGAGCCAAATAAACTATTTAAAAAAAAAAATAAAATTCACAGCCGTATACTGCCAGATCAGATGGTGCATATACACACTAGGTATATAACAGGGTTTTGCAGCCAAAAAGAACGCAGAACAGTAGTGCCAAATATAGTTTTGTATGTAGCAGAGCACCTAATACACCACTAATGCCTCTCTCTGTCCCTACTCCAGCAGCTATCCCTGAATACAGCAACCGTTCTCTGCAGACTGTATATTGTAGTAAAGCTATCACTGTACTGCACTATAGTAGCCCTGATAAGGGCTTTTAATCACGCTCCTGCCTGTCCAACAGCTAAAACCTATCTGTCCCTTCTCCAGCCTCTGTCCCTGACTAAGTTCACGCAGCATATGCGAACGAGCAGGAAGAGCTGAGTTTTTAATATTCGAGGTCACATGGTTTTTCCAGCCAATCCATGTAGACGCTGTTTTCGCGCTGCCAGCGTGCTCCGCGGGCCTGTCATACCCCCCCTGCATGTTGATTGGTGGAAAAAGAGCGCCAGGGAAGGTGGGAGGGGAAACGAATTCTAAGTGCGCCATCGCCGTTATACTCGATTGAAATCGAGTATGCCGAATAGCGTAGTATTCGATCGAATACCGGCTCGATCGAACACTACTCGCTCATCTCTAATAGCTATATGAGGGCTTGTTTTTTGCGGGACAAGTTGTTCTTTCTAAGATGGTGGTAAAAATGACACATTACCTTTATTCTGCAGATCAGTACAATTACAGAGATTCAGATTAAAAATGAAAACTAGAATTTCTTTGCATCACCCAAAAATTTTATATTTTTGTTTATGGATTTGTGTATGGGCTCATCTTTTCTGGCCAATTTCTAGTTACCATTTTTGGGTATGTATGAGTCTTTGATCACTTAATATTCAATTTTTTTGGCAAGCAAAGTAACAAAAAAATCCTATTTGGCCATTTTAATTTGTGTTCCCCATAATATAACTATTCGTTCTAAATTGTGTCATTCCCTGTTACTCCACCCTGAAATTTGTGAATAAACTGTCAACTGTTCTAAAACTGTCCAATCAGTGCTGACTATTAACCCCACTACCCAATTGTCCATTTATTCATATAATTTATCAGGGATAACAGAGTAACAGCACAATTAATATTTATAAGAATAGATTATTATTTTATGTAGAATACAATTATTTACGAAAACAAGCGTATCAGAAGATGCAACGTCGTTCCAAAGCCGGAATCTGATATCAGAAAGATCATTTCTCTATTTCCATCCTATTTCCTTACACTAGCTGCACACATATGACACAACTATGTGCAACTTTCTCTTCTATTCTTGACAAATATCATAATATCATTGATTCGGAATAGCCCTGGAACATGTCTAAGATAATGTCGATCAAAGGAGCTATTTTTCTGTTGTTTAATAATTTACTGACTAAGGCCTGGGAAACATACCGCATGCCAAACCCTTCATCAAGATACCAAACCTCAACAGAAGACACTTCCTTCCTTTATGAGACAGATTGAAATTCATTAGCAGTCACTTTGTGGTAGATTTCTTCGGTAAACAGTATTTACATCAGATAGACTTATAGAGCCGCGTTATCTGGCAGGAATACTTTCCCATCAATATGACATCAGCCGGGGTCAGGCGCCCACAATATAAATACCACTCAGCTATATTGCTGGAGATAATAATACATGGATATGCCTGTGAATTCCACTCCGATGTTATTGGGTCTAGATAGACAAGCAATTAAATTGATGTTAATAAAGAAAACAAAAAATATTCCATTAACCCCTTTTCTGCAACAAATAGATGAATACCTACAAGTGCCGGATCTCAAATGAGGTTTCTACTTGTCATAAAAAGCTTTCATGTAAGCAGTTGAAGGTGGGTGAATAGGACAACTCTGAGCACCACTTGTAATGACAGAATCAGTTGTTTTCCTGCCTTGCATTATTGAAATTATTTTGCACCAGGCATAGATTTTTTTTTCAATTCTCCAAATGCAAATGCCGTTCCTGGAGAGAAAATAGTAAGCTCATTATTTCTGGGACAGCTGAAGTTTTTATGAAAGGAAGAAGTTTAGCAAAGAAATAGAATTTCACTAACTGAGAAGCTGCATATATGATAAATTTAATGTGCTTGGAGATACATTTTTACTGAGCTGTCTGTTACATATACAGACTTTTTCTACCATTTCTTACTACCGGTCTCCAGGGATGTTAAGAGCGTAGATTTTCACTGGATTCCTGTTTGGGTGCAGTAAAAAACTAAATAATTAACCTCTGTGCTCTCGAGAGGGGCTATCATAAAACTTCAATGAGTTTTTTAATCAAACAGTCATAGCTGGTGGTGGGGTTATTTCTTTGCCACATGGGATGTATTTTAGAACATTTTAAATATTAGCATTAAGAGTCCAATCAATAGTGACTAATAAACTGACTGTGCAGTGTGTCCCCATAGGGATTAGTTACCTAAACGTGAAATTCATAACATAAGATTAGTGCCACAAGTTAGGTAGCCAAGAATGATTGTGGTGGTGGAGATATGCAAGGGATAGAGAAACTCCAAGATTAATGAGCAGACATAAATTTGGGAGGGAAATATTTAGCACTTGCATTAAAGGGAATGTGTCATCAGAAAAAACAACAATATTATTATTATTATTATTATTTTATTGTTATTATTACTACTACTACTACTATTGATCATCTAAAAATCATGCAGTTTTCACACTGGTCACTAATCACTAATAAATATGCCACATGGTTCTTAGACACAATAGACCAGAGATGACCTCAATCCTAGAGTTTTCTAGGCATGTTCTGTGACCTGTGCAGAGGTCAGGAGTAGAGATGAGCGAATCGATTCATCGATTCTAGAGATGAGCGAGTAGTATTCGACCGAGCCGGTATTCGATGGAATACTACGCTATTCGTCATACTCGATTTCGATCGAGTATAACGGCGATGACGCACTTAAAATTCGTTTCCCCTCCCACCTTCCCTGGCGCTTTTTTTACACCAATCACTATGCAGGGGGGGGTATGACAGGTCCTCGGAGCACGCTGGCATCGCGAGAACGGCGTCTACATGCATTGGCTGGAAAAACCATGTGACCTCGAATCATAAAAACTCAGCTCTTCCTGCTCGTTCGCATATGCTGCATGAACGTAGTCAGGGACAGAGGCCCGAGCAGGGAGAGACAGGCTTTAGCTGTATGAAAGTCAGGCAGGACCCCAAAAGTATATAACAGAAGCTCAGAATATCGCATTTACCACCATATATACCGGCTACCAGCGGACAGGAGAGTGATTGACAGCCCTTATCAGGGCTACTATACTGCACGGTATAGGCATCTATTGACCTTCTAGCAGTATACGGCTGTATAGCCAAGTGTTCTCCTAAAAAATAAAGTATATTTGGCACCACTGTTGTGCGTTCTGTGTGCCAGCAAAACCTTGTTAATATACCTGGTGTGTATAGGCATCTATTGACCTTCTAGCAGTATACGGCTGTATAGCCAAGTATTCTCCTAAAAAATAAAGTATATTTGGCACCACTGTTGTGCGTTCTGTGTGCCAGCAAAACCCTGTTATTATACCTGGTGCGTATAGGCATCTATTGACCTTCTAGCAGTATACGGCTGTATAGCCAAGTGTTCTCCTAAAAAATAAAGTATATTTGGCACCACTGTTGTGCGTTCTGTGTGCCAGCAAAACCCTGTTAATATACCTGGTGCGTATAGGCATCTATTGACCTTCTAGCAGTATACGGCTGTATAGCCAAGTGTTCTCCTAAAAAATAAAGTATATTTGGCACCACTGTTGTGCGTTCTGTGTGCCAGCAAAACCCTGTTAATATACCTGTTGCGTATAGGCATCTATTGACCTTCTGGCAGTATACGGCTGTATACACCAAGTATTTTTCTAAAAAAAAAAGTATATTTGGCACCACTGTTGTGCGTTCTGTGTGCCAGCAAAACCCTGTTAATATACCTGGTGCGTATAGGCATCTATTGACCTTCTGGCAGTATACGGCTGTATACGCCAAGTGTTCTCCTAAAAAAAAACATATTTTGCAGAACGCGTGGCAAAAAAAATTTAAATGCCTGAAATGCGGAGGGCTAGCGCAAAGGGACGTGGACGTGGACGAGGACGGGGGCGCGGAAATGCTGGTGGGGGCACAAACCGCGTTGAAGCCAGTGGGGATACAATGCGTGCTGGTGAGGGGCAGCCAGCATTCCGCTCATCCAGCATCCCTGCCTTTATGGGACAGTTAAGCGGGGGGCGGGTTACACCACTGTTGAGGCCTGAGCAGCGTGAACAGGTGGTGCAATGGATAGCCGATAACGCTTCCACTCACTTGTCCACCACCCAGTCATCCACACAGTCTCACTCTGACCCTCCTTCCTCCCAACCTGGCCAACAGAGTCATCCCACCCTTGACCCCTCCCAGGAGCTCTTTTCGGGTCCTTTTCCAGATGTGCTGCAAGAATCCCAGGAGCTAGCAGAGGAATTTGTTTGTAGTGATGCCCAAACACTTGAGTATCCGCCATCTCCTGGTGATGTGGACCCGGAACCAGCATCTGTTATCATGAGCGATGATGATGAGACGCAGTTGCCATCAAGGGAGGCTGTTGGAATGTCCAGTGGGCAGGAGGAGGAGCAGAGTGAGGAAGTGGAAGAGGAGGTGGTGGACGACGAAATGACCGACCCCACTTGGCCAGTGGTGATGTCCAGCGGGGAAAGCAGTGAAGATTTGGTGGTCTGCGCATCACCGAAAAAGGCAGCAAGAGGCAGAGGGATGTCCAGAGGCAGAGGACAGTCCAGACAGAGAAGGCAGGCTACAGCCAGCAGGGCCGAAGCTCTTCCCGGCAGCAGGCAGTCGCGCAAAGCTCCCCCATCGAGGCCTCGTACTTCTGTGGTGTGGAGATTTTTTAATGTTTGCGCGGACGAAAAACTGAGCGCGGTTTGCGCACTCTGCCACTCAAAACTGAGTAGGGGCTCTGAGAAGAGCAATCTGACCACCTCAGGCATGCGGCGTCACTTGGAAGTCAAGCACTGGGCTGAGTGGGAGAGAGCAAACGCAATACAACCTGCGCCCGGTCTTGCTGCCACTGCCTCTTCCCCTTTGTTGTGTGCTGCCACTGCGGTCCAGACCTCCAGCCAGGACACCTCCACATCTGCCTCTGCCTCGGCTACTTTGGGGCCTTCTCCTTCAGCCTCCCCTTCCCCCGCATCTTCGCCTGCACCTTCATACTCCTAGTCCCATCAACTGTCCATCTCGCAGGCGCTCGACCGCAGGCGGAAGTACGCCTCGAATCACCCCCAAGCCTTAAACTGCCACATCTCCAAACTGCTGGCCCTGGAGAAGTTGCCGTTTAGGCTTGTGGAGACGCAGGCCTTCCGCGACCTGATGGCGGCTGCCGCTCCTCGCTTTTCCGTCCCTAGCCGCCACTACATTTCCCGGTGTGCCGTCCCCGCCCTGCACCAGCACGTGTCGCGTAACATCAGGCGGGCCCTGAGTTACGCAGTCAGCGCAAAGGTCCACTTGACCACCGACTCGTGGACAAGCGCTTGCGGCCAGGGACGCTACATCTCTTTGACGGCACACTGGGTGAATGTTGTGGAAGCGGGGACGGGGTCGCAAACAGAGACGGCCTACCTACCACCCCCGCCCAAGATTGCCAGCATGGGTTCTGATAAACCCCCCTCCTCTTCCTCCTCCTCCTCCTCCTCCTCCTCCTCTGCCTTAACATCGCCCTCAGCCGCTAGCTGGAAGCGTTGCAGCACTGGCGCGGGGAGACGTCAGCAGGCGGTGCTTAAGCTCATCAGCTTGGGCGACAGGAAGCACCCAGAGGTGAGGGACGCCATATTGCAGCAGACGGAGATGTGGCTGTCGCCGCTGCAGCTAGGACCAGGCATGGTCGTGTGCGATAACGGCCGTAACCTGGTGGCGGCTCTGGAGCTTGCCGAACTCAATCACGTACCATGCCTGGCCCACGTTTTTAATTTGGTAGTCCAAAAATTTTTAAAGACTTACCCCAACCTGGCAGAGCTACTGGTGAAAGTGCGGCGCTTGTGCGCTCACTTTCGGAAGTCAACTGTAGCTGCTGCTAGCTTAAAAAAACTCCAGCAACGCCTCCATTTGCCTGAACATCGGCTGTTGTGCGACCTGCCCACTCGCTGGAATTCCACTTATTCCATGTTGGCCAGGGTGTGTGAGCAGCAGAGAGCATTGATGGAGTATCAGATGATGAATCCACGCGTGCCTCCAACTCAGCTCCCTCAGTTTGCCGACATATGCAATGTATTGCGTATCTTTGAGGAGTCCACCAAGAAGGTCAGCAGCGAGGACGCTATAGTGAGCCTAACCATCCCGCTCCTATGCGTCCTTAAAGAAACGCTCATCGCAATAAGGGAGAACGCATTGCACACAGAGGAGACGGGGGTAGGAGGAGACGCAACGGAGCTAGACAGTCAGACCACACTTTTGTCTGCTTCTCGGTGGCAGTTGCAGGAGGAGGAGGATGAGGAGGAGGAGGACGACGTGGAGGTGGCTGTGGAAGAGGAGGAGGATGCTGGCGGCGAGGGTAGCAGTCAGGCTGTGTGCGTCCCATTGGTTCAGCGCGGATGGGGCGGAGAGGAGGCGGAAGAGGAAGAGGAGGAAATGGCAAGTGATCCTTCTGGTGGGGGCAGTGACGTCATGCCTATTCAGAGTCTGGCACACATGGCTGACTTCATGCTGGGCTGCTTTTCCCGGGACACACGTGTTGTCCGGATATTGGAGAACAAACTATACTGGGTCTTCGCACTCCTGGACCCCCGGTATAAAGATAACTTCTCCTCTTTTATTCCGGTAGAGGAGAGGACGAATCGATTGCTGGAATACCAGAGGGAACTCGTGCAGAACATGATGGAGATTTTCCCACCCACCATCGCTGGCGGCAGAGAGGACAGTGTCTCCCAGAGTCTGACCACATCGATCAGGCCCACAGCCACCAGGGGAACACTCTCCAAGGTGTGGGACACGTTCATGGCACCCCCTCGTGCAACTTCCATCACTGCGGGGCCCACTATCAGCAGGAGGGACAAGTATCGGCGGATGTTGCGGGAGTACCTGGCAGACTGTACCCCTGTCCTCCCCGATCCCTCGGCGCCCTACACTTACTGGGTCTCCAAGCTGGACACGTGACTGGAACTGTCCCTGTACGCCTTGGAGGTGCTTGCCTGCCCTGCCGCCAGCGTGCTATCAGAAAGGGTGTTCAGCGCAGCCGGGGGCATTATAACTAGGGATGAGCGAACTTTTGAAAAGTTCGGTTCGGTTCGCTTCGGCGAACTTTCTTGAAGTTCGGATTCGTACGAACCGAACCTAAAACGAACCTTGCTATAACGGCTGAATAATTGCTTCTACAATAATGGGAGTCAGATAGGGTACAGTTTCGTTTATTTGTAGTTGCTATTACAATGAAAAAAGTGGAAAAAATCCAAGTGACTTCAACAACGGCGACGCAAAATCTACGCATATTTTAGAATCTACACTAATGCGTACGCTAATGCGAACATTCCCGCACAAATAACGAACATACAGTCTAGCGTTGTCAAAGGTACGCTACTTAACTAAATGAATATGTACGCATTAGCGTACGCATGCACTGCGTCTGCAAACATTCCTACACAAGTAACGAACATACAGTCTAGCGTTGTCAAAGGTACGCTACTTAACTGAATATGTACGCATTAGCGTACTCATATACTGCGTCTGCGAACATTCCTACTCAAGTAACGAACATACAGTGTAGCGTTGTTAAAAGTACGCTACTTAATGGAATACGTACGCATTAGCGTACATTCTCAATAAATATGCGTATATTTTGCGTCGCCGTTATTTTAACCAGATTCGTTACGAACTTTGTCAAAATTCGGTTCGGTGACGAACCGAACTTTTGGGAAAGTTCGTAACGAATCTGGTTCGTTACGGTTCGGTTCGCTCATCCCTAATTATAACCGATAAGCGCAGCCGCCTGTCAACCGACAGTGCCGACAGGCTGACGCTAATCAAAATGAACAGCAAGTGGATTGACCCGGACTTTGCTTCTACAACAGTGGAAAGCAGCCAAAAGTGAAGTGCCATCTGTATGAAGTGCCATTTCCTCCTCCTCCTCCTCCTCCTCCTTAACCGCCGTAGAATTGCTCCATTAAAAAAAAAAAGAAAAAATTATTATGGCTCAGCTCTTGGGCCTTAATACAATTTTTAAGAGGTCTCAGCTTTTGGGCCTTAATACAATTTTTAAGAGGTCTCAACTCTTGGGCCTTAATACAATTTTTAAGAGGTCTCAGCTCTTGGGCCTTAATACAATTTTTAAGAGGTCTCCGCTCTTGGGCCTTAAAACAATTTTTAAGAGGTCTCACCTCTTGGGCCTACAAACAATTTTTAAGAGGTCTCATCTCTTGGGCCTTAATACAATTTTTAAGAGGTCTGACCTCTTGGGCCTACAAACAATTTTTAAGAGGTCTCACCTCTTGGGCCTTAATACAATTTTTAAGAGGTCTCACCTCTTGGGCCTTAATACAATTTTTAAGAGGTCTCACCTCTTGGGCCTTAATACAATTTTTAAGAGGTCTCACCTCTTGGGCCTTAATACAATTTTTAAGAGGTCTCACCTCTTGGGCCTACAAACAATTTTTAAGAGGTCTCACCTCTTGGGCCTTAATACAATTTTTAAGAGGTCTCAGCTCTTGGGCCTCCACACAATTTTTAAGAGGTCTCACCTCTTGGGCCTACAAACAATTTTGAAGAGGTCTCACCTCTTGGGCCTTAATACAATTTTTAAGAGGTCTCAGCTCTTGGGCCTCCACACAATTTTTAAGAGGTCTCACCTCTTGGGCCTTAATACAATTTTTAAGAGGTCTCAGCTCTTGGGCCTCCACACAATTTTTAAGAGGTCTCACATCTTGGGCCTCCACATAATTTTTTCGAGGACTCACCTCAAGGGCCTCCATATAATTTTTTCAAGGTCTCACCTCAAGCTAACTTTGCGCACTCATTAAAATATCTTCACAACAAGGACCTAAGAGCCCTCGATGGGAGAGCTTTGTGTGGGGGCCTGTTATAGGGAAGAGATGCGGCCCTGCGGGCTCTAGCCTGCCTTCTCCATAAGCCTCTGGCCACCCCACGGCCTCTTCCTGACTTTTGCGGTCCTACGCATCCCTCAACATCCCCACTGCTTTACCTGCTAGACATGACACTGGGCCAGGTCGGGTCACTGACTTCGTCATACTCAACCACCTCCTCTTACACTGCCTCACTTTGCTCCTCCTCCGGCCCACCCGACATACCAACAGCCTCCCTTGCTGGCAACTGTGTCTCATCATCGTCCCTAATCATTTTACACTTTAGTGCCCGTTCCACACCACCATCAGCTAGAGATGGAGCTTGCTCCAGTGTTTGGGCATCAGAACAAACAAAATCCTCAGATAGCTCCTGCGATTCTTGCAGTACTGGCGAGGAGTCAAAATCAGGTAAGGGACCTGAGAAGAGCTCCTGGGAGTGGGCATGGGTGGGAACACTCGGTTGATAACATTGGGCAGGGTGGGAGGAAGGAGGGTCAGAGTGAGGTCCCTGCAGTTTCTGCAGGCTATCGACGAGACTGGACTTTGTGGACTTGACTGGCTGGTGGACAGATTTAACAAATCTAGAAGGAGAAGGAGGGGTTTGCCGAGCTGTCTGTAAGGGTTGCGGAAATCCTGACAGAACCAAGGCCCAAAACTTGGGTGGAGGTAGCAGGTTTGCCCGTCCCCGCCTCCACAACATTCACCCAGTGTGCTGTCAGGGAGATGTAGCATCCCCGGCCTCAAACGCTTGTCCAAGTGTTGGTGATCAAATGGCCTTTTGCAGTAACCGTGTTACTCGGGCGTGGATGATGTTTTGGGACATGTGCTAGGGCAAGGCAGGGATGGCACAGAGGGAAAAATAGTGATGGCTAGGGACAGGATACTGATGGATGGCAGCCCCCATCAGGTTGCAGAAAGCTTTCATTTCTACAAGCCTAAATGGCAACATCTCAAGCGCCAACAATTTGGGCATTTTAAGGCTTCTGCATGTGTTTGAGTTGTTTTTACATTTTAAAGAAGACATGTCTGACCACATCTCACACACACACACAATGACAATTAGGGGTGGGGTCTATTTGCTTTCCCCCTTGCCTATGCCATCTGTGGTTGTCATAGGCAACGTGATTTTAAGGGGTGCAGAATTTTTTCTTCTTTTTGTACAGTTTGGCTTGGGGTCCATGGCAATGTAGAGGAAAGAAGGTTTCCTTGTATTGTCTCACTTTACATAGAAGTTATATTGTGTTTGGAATGTATTGTTGAGAGGCTGTGATAGTAGCGTAATAGTGCGACTTGGGCGCGTTATATGCACCCAGACATGCTTCCCCTGCTGTCCCAGTTGCATTCCAGCAGTGTTGGCATCATTTTCTGAGGTTTCAGGGTGGACTTGGTGACCTCCAAGTGGTCGAATTGAGATTTCCAAGTGGCGAGCATTTTTTTCCCATAGACTATAATGGGATTCGATATTCGGTCGAATAGTCGAATAACGCGGTCTATTCGAATCGAAATTCGAACTTTCGAATATTTCACTACTCGCTCATCTCTAGTCGATTCGTTGATTCGTATCGAATCTTGGGAATTCTTAGCTGCGAAGTGAATCCGAATATTAGGTGATTCGCTTCGGTTTTGTACGCATTTGCTACGTAGTTTGTCCTATAAATTATACGCTATTGCTACGTATAAGTTACTCTATACGCTGTTGCATACAAATTCAATTCATTAGCGATGCAGACTTCTCCCAGGTAGCTCCGCCCCCTTCTCCAGTGCGCGAGGAAGACGAGGCAACTCAGGCAATTAAGATGGCGACACAGCGAGGCCCTGACTGGGGAGGCATGGCGTGGGGCACCGACACCTATGAGGAGAAGGAACCGGAGGAGATCTACGTCTCTCAATATGTCCGGCAGCCTAAGAAGTCGGTCGAGGTGCCCGCTGAGGTGTTCACTCCGCTGACTGACACGGCGGAGGCGGCAGGAGTTTCCACTCCGCCGCGGAAGGACTACTCCCTTCGGCAAAATTCAATGGTCCCCGAGGCTGTCACCCGGAACGCCCTGACCTTCTGGGAATACAAAAAGTTGGTAAAGATGTGGGTTGTGCAGATTTTGGAGAACCCATGGTCTGGTGACCCCAAGCTGGAGCGCCGAAAGTTTTTGGTTCAGTGTGGAATGTAGGTTTTATCGGCGATGAGGATACGGTGGAAGAATTATACATAAACCGCCGTTCTGTAAAGCGGCCATATCTTTCGCCCGTCCGCCACAATCTTCACGCAGGGGATTACATGGAGTATACCCCCATGAAAAGCCTCCAAGGCCCCTTTGCTACTGGGGTGAAACTCCTTAAGCGACCAGCTACTCCTGCAGCGCCCCCAGAAGACTGGAGTGAGGAGGCCCAGGCCGCAGAAGAGGCTTGGTGTTCCCATGAGACCAATGATGAGACTCTGCAATCTGAGGAGAAATCACAAGCTCAGCTGGAATCCCTGATACCAGATATGCCGCCTCCGCCGATCCTTCATGTAGGACAGATGACCACCAACAGTTTTGTGTACCAGCCATCGGTGGTACAATACCAACTGCCATGGCAGGTGCAGGCCGCACAGTCCGCTGCTCGTGGAAGACCATTAACAGAGCCCTTACAGCCAGAGATTCTGTCACCTTGTATGCCGGCGGGAGGATCTTGCCACTACAATGGGATGGGCAAGGCCCAAGTTGCCACGGCCCTTGCCAGTGTGACCGCTCGGCCACTACCAAGACCATCCCTGAGGGGTCGGTGGAGCTCTGCTGCCGCAGCCAGTGTGGCTTTCATGAGGCAGGAGCGCCCTCTCATGTCTTTTAGCTCCAGCAGCAGTGAAGAGGACCTGCAGGCCCTTAAGTAAGGATCCTGCAGCTTTTATGGGAGCCACAACATGGACTTTACTTGAAGGGTGAGCACTAGTTGGCCTTTGTTTTTATTTTTGTTGCCCTGCGTTTGTCCTCACCCAGATGGACATGGATTGTCAGGACTCCCCCCCATAAAAAAAAAAGTTTTAACCAAGTTGCGCAGACGTGCGCCTCATCCCTTTTTTCCCCCTTTTCAGGTTATTGGGGAGCCCCTTGAAAGAGGGTTTTTTAAGGAACCTTTGCTGCTATTTTTTCACCCTTTTGGATTACAATT
This sequence comes from Rhinella marina, assembly GCA_900303285.1. Lineage (NCBI taxonomy): Eukaryota > Metazoa > Chordata > Amphibia > Anura > Bufonidae > Rhinella > Rhinella marina. The sequence continues at coordinate 58,453 of ONZH01023324.1, forward strand.
TTTCCTATGTGGATTACAAATTGCAACTGAGTTTGGGACTCTGTTCCAGTTGTATGACAAGCATAAGAAAAGAGACTTAAACGTGTCCGTGAGCATACTAGGTAGGTGATATTTAAAATGTTTACATTATACCTATAATGTATTTGCACTATATTGTTTGCACTGGATTGTTTGCACTAATGTTTTTACCTTTCAGTAACGTTTTCAAGTATGTTGCCCATTGTGTGTATTTCTTTACAGGTACCGCAATGTGTCCTCATATTCACTTTATAGTATGGTGCATGGTTGTACGGATAGATAGCACCTTACTTGTTCTACCTCAAATATACATACTGCCTCTGAGGGCGATTTCAGATCTGACCATTTACGCTGGATCTGGCCCGGGGTTCGCAAGATGTCGAAACAATGGCGCAAGCCTCGGATCACCTGCTGGATTACTTCCTTTTTATGCTGGTTCAGGTGGCGGTTTGTGCCATCGTAATCCTGCCGGTCCATCAGCCGGACTATGTATTTCAGCTGTGTAGCACAGCTAAATAATGAGGATTGCCTGGATGCCATTTTCGAATATTCGCTCTGCCTCTGAGGAGTGCACGCGCGGCCTCTCGTCGTGCGTGCCTGCGTATTACGTAATCGCGTAAACAATAGTATGCTGAGGATTAGTACGCTATTTGTACGCTCATGCGTACGTCTTCTAAGAAGTTGCGTACATTTTTTAAATGTACGTTCATTATTAGTGCGCGAATGTTCGCTAATAGCACATAATAATGTATATTTTGTACGCAAATACAGCGAAACTATTCGTCGAATATACGAATCTTAGGAAATGTTCGGCGAATGTTCGGCGAATAATTTTTTGAATGATTCGCTCATCTCTAGTCAGGAGGGAGTAGATAAGCTATGACATCACTTATTGTGAATGGTGGATCTTGTGTTATCTATATATAGGTGTTATCTGTCATTGTAATTCTGCCTGTGATGATAATAAGATGGCTTCTGAGAAGTTACCTAACCAGAAGAGGAAGTCTCAACATATTATTAGAACTAGTGGCCAGTGTGAAAACTGCATGCTTTTAACTATATAGGGAGCAGAATCTCCTGTCTACATGTGTATTCTATGGCAGACAGCATAGCAGCTAGTATCCAACCACCAGTTCATGAAAAACTGACAAAAAGAGATGGAGTCTTTAGAGGGGTATTGTGTTAAAACATAGCAGATACAGGTCAAATAATGGCCAGATATATTATTATTCCTCATGCACACACACAACAGCTTATTCTGAAAAATTACCTGAAATGACAGGTATGCGTTAAAGTGTACTGAAACATGAAGCTGGAATTGAGACACTTGCTGTTTAGCTTCACAAAGGTTTCCGATAACTCGCTTACTTAAATATGTGCTGTCATTAGATATTTTAGTATATATTTTAAAGAGCTTCTACTGAAGTAGGATGAAGGAATCTCTAATTGGTTGCATGCATCCTGAAACATATACTTAAGATGCAATGAATAGCACTTTGGAAACATGTTGCTTGTATAATGCATGCTATGCTTTTACTAAGAACTTAGGTTTTAGTTTCAGATAATTGCCCAGAACAAATGTAATACATTAAAAAAAAAAAATAAAGTTTTCAATTTCTAGTAAGAAAAACTGATTGACTTTTCTGGCACTTTACTAGGCCAACATATTACGATGTTCTTTATTTCTTCACTGTCCACGACCAACCAAGTTTTTAAAGAATTTACAATAATCTAAGAACTTTTATGGATTTACAGTGGTCCCTCAAGATACAATATTAATTGGTTCCAGGATGACCATTGTATGTTGAAACCATTGTAACTTGAGTAATCGGTTCCAAAGCCCCAAAATGTCAGCCAAGATAATAGACAATGAAGATTTAAGAAAAATAAGCAGATAACTAAGACAGATAAAACAAGTCCTTACATATAACAGTCAGGAACAGCTGATAACTAGCAACTAATACAGATATTTTACCAGAGAAGAGGCCTGGATTGGTTGGATCTGGGTCTGAGACATTGTATGTTGAGTCTGGTTTCAACTTATGATGGGTCAGAAAAGACCATTGTATGTTGAAAACATTGTATCCTGAGTCCATTGTATCTTGAGGGATCACTGTACACTGATTCCTGACTACTGTTGTTTTTTTGGATTTCTACTCTTTATACCTGTTGTACCATGCCATATTCCGTTTTTACCCATTCCTTTGAATGAACTCTACAACTATGAAACACAGTGGCTATTGCAGTGGAAATAAGTGAAGCTTGCACCTTATCCTCCGGCAATAAAAGTTGATCCAGGCTCACAGCAAACACATGCCGCTTTGATTTTATGTCCAGCGACATATGACTTTTGAACAGGGAATTAAATTAAAATATTCCCATAGCATGCTTTCTTTGCTACTAAGGTAGCCATAGCCAAAAATGGAAAAGGACAGAAATCCCTACTATCCCCAAAATAGTGATCAGTGAATCACTTCTAACAAATAAAATTGGTCTCAATAGCTGGAATTCCTCACCTGTGAGGGGCTGTCTCTACAGGTTATGAAGCCCCCACTTGCCTGTTGATTAACAGGGCCGGACATCTAGACAGACATCACTGAAGTTCAAATTTGGCTTCTGGACCAGCGACTACACTTGTCATTCCAATGCAGTCTCTGCTTTTGAAGCCGAATTTGAGCTTTGGCACCTGCCACAGGGTCGGAGTTGTCAGGGCCAAGTTAGATGTTCAGCCCTGTGAATCAACAGACAGATGGGTGCTTCTTCACCTGTGTGGACTGCTCCTCTCAGAGGAAGAGATCCTGCTAATGAAAGGGATTGATGATTGTTCATCGCTAATTTATTCAAAATTTTACAGGACTGTAGTCAGCCATTTTATATTGGCAACTCGCTCTTTCACAGCTAAAGAATAGAAAACCTTGGCCATTTCTTTGCCAACAGTGCTTTCTAAGTTATTTTCACGCACACAGTCCCCAGAATTATTAAATGCTTTTAATACACATACAGTGCCTTGCGAAAGTATTCGGCCCCCTGGAACTTTTCAAACTTTTGCCACATTTCAGGCTTCAAACAAAAAGATATAACATTTTAAAATTTTGGTGAAGAATCAACAACAAGTGGGTCACAATTGTGAAGTGGAGCGAAATTTATTGGGCCATTTAAACTTTTTTTGTAATAATAAATCTGAAAAGTGGGGCGTGCAAAATTATTCGGCCCCCTTGCATTAATACTTTGTCGCGCCACCTTTTGCTGCGATTACAGCTGCAAGTCGCTTGGGGTATGTCTCTATCAGTTTTGCACATCTAGAGACTGAATCCCATCAATTTTACCATCTTCCCTGTCCCTGCTGATGAAAAGCAGGCCCAAACCATGATGCTGCAACCACCATGTTTGACAGTGGGGATGGTGTGTTCAGGGTGATGAGCTGTGTTTAGAGATGAGCGAGCACTAAAATGCTTGGGTGCTCATTATTCGAGTCGAACTTTTCCCGATGCTCGGGTGCTCGTTTCGAATAACGAACCCCATTGAAGTCAATGGGAGACTCGAGCATTTTTGCAGGGGACCAAGGCTCTGCCTAGGGAAGGCTGGGTGAAAACCTGGAAACCTCAGAAAATGATGGAAACGTCACGGAAATGGACAGGAAACAGCAGGGGCAGCATGCATGGATGCCTCTGAGGCTGCCTAATACCACCATTACCCCAAATTCTCCTAGTGGGGCATGTGTGGTATCGATTCTTCTCAGTTTAAAATCGTATATATGTGCCCTATCTTGGGACCATATATTTCATGGATTTTTCGAACACGGAAAAGGAAAAAGAGCTTGCTCTGGCCAGGGGAGTGTCTTTTCTACTGCAGCTAAGGGGACGTGTCCATGCTCTGCCTATCACAAGTCAGGAGCCAATTAAAAGAGGAACCAACAAAAATCAGTATAATATCTAATACGTCCCCTATCCAGGTAAATTGTTTGGAGAGAGGGCCTGTAGGTGGGGGGCAGGCTGGGGGGAAGGAGGTTGAGCTGGAAGAGCCAGAGGAGTGCCCCCTGGGCTAGCGTGTGTGGTGGTGACAACAGCCGGATGTAGTTAAAATGACGACGCAGGACCCCAACTGTTTGGAGAGAGGGCCTGTAGGTGGACCTCCTAAAAAATTATTTAGAGAGAGGGCCTGTAAGTGGACCTCTGGAAAAATTGTTTGGATAGAGGGCCTGTAGGTGGACCTCTGGAAAAATTGTTTGGAGAAAGGGCCTGTACGTGGACCTCTGGAAAAATTGTTTGGAGAGAGGACCTGTAGGTGGCCCTCCAGAAAAATTATTTAGAGAGAGGGCCTGTAGGTTGACCTCCGGAAAAATTGTTTGAAGAGAGGGCCTGTAGGGGGCCCTCCAGAAAAATTGTGGTAAAAGAGTGCCTGTTGGACCTCTAAAAAATGGCGTTTGTTTGGTCAGCGTTAGGCAAAGACGACAAGGAGGAGGAGGAGCAGGAGGAGGAGTAGAGAAGAGGAATCGGATACATAAGTTATTTAAATCTTTAGCTGCTTTCCCCCGGAGGAGATTTGAATTCCGGTGAAATCCAGGCTTTGTTCATTTTAATAAGCGTCAGCCTGTCAGCGCTGTCAGTTGACAGGTGTGTACGCTTATCGGTGATGACGCCACCAGCTGCACTGAATACCCGCTCTGACAGCACGCTAGCGGCAGGGCAGGCCAGCACCTCCAAGGCGTACAGCGCCAGTTCAGGCCACGTGTCCAGCTTTGAAACCCAGAAGTTGTATGGAGCAGAGTGATCACGCAGGATGTTGGTATGGTCAGCTACAGTAGGTACTCCCTCACCATCTTTCTGTACAGCTCCCCACTACTCTGCCTAGACTGGGGACGGTGACCGTGTCTTGCTGGGGTGACATAAAACTGGCAAAGGCCTTGGAGAGCGTTCCCCTGCCAGTGCTAGACAAGCTGCCTGCTCGCCTCCTCTCCCCCGCTACTTGGCCCACAGAACCATGCCCTCTGCCGCTAGCGGCGTCAGATGGGAAGGATTGTTTCAGCTTGTGCACCAGGGCCTGTTGATATCTATTCACTCTCAGACTCCTTTCCTCTGCAGGGATGAGAGTGGAAAGGTTCTGCTTGTACCGTGGGTCCAGGAGAGTGAACACCCAGTAATCGGTGTTTGAAAAAATGCTTCTAACACGAGGGTCATGGGATAGGCAGCCTAACATGAAGTCTGCCATGTGCGCCACAGTCCCAACACGCAAGAATTCCCTCTCCTCACTGGCCTGACTCTCCATTTCCTCCTCCTCCTTCTCCTCCTCCTCTTCAGCCCATACACGCTCAAGAGTTAAGAAGGACTGAGCACTGGTACCCTCTTCTGTCTCGCAGACATTCTCCTCCTCTTCCTCCTCATCCTCATCCCCCTCCTCCGATACGCACTGAGAAACAGACCGGAGGGTGCTCTGGCTATCAAGCGACGTATCTTCCTCCACCGTCTCTTGTGACAAGCGCAAAGCATCCAACTTCATGCTGAGCAGTGAGTTTTTCAACAGGCAAAGCAGCGGGATGGTGAGGCTGATAATGGCGGCATCGCCGCTGACCATCTGTGTTGACTCCTCAAAGTTGCTCAACACCTGGCAGATATCAGACATCCACGTCCACTCCTCATTGTAGACTTGAGGAATCTGAGTGACCTGACTACCAGTTCTGGTTGAAGTTGACATCTGGCAGTCTACAATCGCTCTGTGCTGGTAAACTCTGGATAACATGTTTAATGTCGAATTCCATCTTGTGGGCACGTCGCACAACAGTCGGTGAGCGGGCAGTTGTAGGCGGCGCTGCGCTGCCCTGAGAGTGGCAGCATCTGTGGTCGACTTGCGGAAATGCGCACAGATGCGGCGCACCTTGGTGAGCAAATCAGACAGATTGGGGTATGTCTTGAGGAACCGCTGAACTATTAGATTGAACACGTGGGCCAGGCATGGCCCATGTGTCAGTCTGCCGAGTTGCAGAGCCGCCACCAGGTTACACCCGTTGTCACACACAACCATGCCTGGCTTGAGGTTCAGCGGTGCCAGCCACACATCGGTCTGCGCCGTGATGCCCTGTAACAGCTCTTGGGCGGTGTGCCTTTTGTCACCTAAGCTCAGCAGTTTGAGCACCGCCTGCTGGCGCTTACCCATTGCACTGCTGCTGCGCCTAGAGCTACCGACTGAAGGCGCCGTGCCCACGGATGGTAATTCGGTGGAGGAGGAGGAGGAGGGGTCGGTGGAGGAGGCATAGTATTGTCTGAGAGACCGTGAATGAGAGCCCCGCAATCCTCTGTGTGGGCAGTACATGAGCGGCCCCAGGGTCAGTCTCGGTCCCAGCCTCCACCAAGTTAACCCAATGTGCCATCAGTGAGATATAGGGTCCCTGCCCGGCAGCACTTGTCCACGTGTCCGTGGTTAGGTGGACCTTCTCAGAAACAGCGTTGGTCAGGGCACGAATGATGTTCTCTGACACATGCTGGTGTAGGGCTGGGACGGCACATCAGGAAAAATAGTGGCGGCTGGGGACCGAATACCGAGGGGCAGCCACCGCCATGAGATTGCGAAAGGCCTCGGTCTCTACCAGCCTATAGGGCAGCATCTCCAGGCTCAGCAATTTGGAGATGTGGACGTTGAGGGCTTGGGCATGTGGGTGGGTGGAACTGTAATTCCTCTTGCGCTCCAGCGTCTGCTGTAAAGACAGCTGAACGCTGCGCTGGGACACATTGGTGGACACTGTGGAGGATCGTGGAGGCGAAGGTGTGGTCTTCCGGCGGGAGGTGCTCGTGCCGGGGTCCTGGGCAAGGGGTTGACTAGCAGAGGCAGTGAGTGACACAGGGGAAGGAGCAGTGGTGTAACCCGCAGGAGGTGGTGAACGTCCTTGGTTCCATTGAGCGGGGTGTTTAGCACTCATATGCCTGCGCATGCTGGTGGTGGTTAGGCTAGTAGTGGTGGCACCCCTGCTGATCCTGGTGTGGCACAGGTTGCACACCACAGTCCGTCGGTCATCCTCACTTTCTTTAAAGAACCTCCAGACTTGCGAACATCTAGGCCTCGCCACGGGAGCTTCACTACGTGAAACAGTTGCTGCTGATGCACCAGCTCTGGCCCTGCTTCTCCCTCTGGCCACACCACTGCCTCTTCCAACCTGTTCTGGTGCAGCACTCGCCTCCACCTCAGAAGCACTGTCTTCACTCGGCTTATCAACCCAGCTTGGGTCAGTCACCTCGTCATCCTCCGATTCCTCAGTCTGCTCCCCCCTCGGACTTCCTGCCCTGACAACAACTTCACCACTGTATGACAACCGTGTCTCCTCATCGTCCGACACCTCTTTACAAACTTCTTCCACTAAGTCAACATTGTCATCATCATCATCATCACCCACAGACTGCGACAGTTGTAAAACTTGGGCATCGGGAACGAGGTCAGCAGCAACCTGAGAAGTGGTTTGTGACTCTGGGAAGGGTCCAGAAAACAGTTCCTAAGAGTATGCCGGATCGCATTCCAAATTTTCCTGGGAGGGGGCAGACTGGGGGGAAGGAGGTTGAGGTGGAGGAGCCAGAGGAGTGCTCCCTTGGGTAACGTGGGTGGACTGCGTGGAAGACTGACTGGTGGACAAATTATTTGAAGCATTGTCCGCAATCCACGACATCAGCTGTTCGCACTGTTGTGGTTTCAACAGTCCTCTACCAAGTGTCCCTGTAAGTTGAGACATGAAGCTAGGGAGTGTAGCTCTGCGGCGTTCCCCTGCTCCCTCATCAGGTGCTGTCTCACCCTGCCCAGGACCACAGCCTCTGCCCCCTGCAGTAATTGAATGCCCACGCTCACACCCTCGTCCTCGACCCTTAGCCCTGGGGTTCAACATTTTCTGTATATAAGTGTATTATATAAAAAAAATAAAATAAATGGGCCTGCTGTACTGAAACCCACAAACTTGTTCAGTCTGGTTTAATTAAGTGACGTACAGAATGTGTCAAGTGGACAGAAAATACGGATTGTAGTGAGTGGACAGCTGAATTGTGACACACAGAATGGTTCCACGCAGCTGTGTGAAATGGATTCGTATCACTGAGCTAACACAACAAAAAAACTATTTTTTTTATATATATTTTTTTTTATATTTTTTTTTTAGTTTTGTTTTTTTTTGGAACGTGACGTGCAGAAACTATCGTAGACCTAACTCACACCCTGCTGACGGTGGCTATTTTGACTGCGACCCAGACAAATGTCGCACAGAGATTTTTGCGATCAAGCTATATACGTGAGAGCAAAAGACCTTGTTGGATTAAGTGACGTTCAGAAAGTGTCACCTGGACAGAAAATACGGATTGTAGTGAGTGGACAGCTGAACTGTGACACACAGAATGGTTCCACGCAGCTGTGTGAAATGGATTTGTATCACTGAGCTAAAACAACAAAGAAACTATTTTTTTTATATATATTTTTTTTTTCATATTTTTTTTTAGTTTTTCTTTTTTTTTTTAACGTGACGTGCAGAAACTATCGTAGACCTAACTCACACCCTGCTGATGGTGGCTATTTTGACTGCGACACAGACAAATGTCGCACAGAGATTTTTGTGATCAAGCTATATACGTGAGAGCAAAAGACCTTGTTGGATTAAGTGACGTACAGAAAGTGTCACCTGGACAGAAAATACAGATTGTAGTGAGTGGACAGCTGAACTGTGACACACAGAATGGTTCCACGCAGCTGTGTGAAATGGATTCGTATCACTGAGCTAAAACAAGAAAAAAAACTATTTTTTTATATATATATTTTTTTATATTATTTTTTAGTTTTTTTTTTTTTTTTTACGTGATGTGCAGAAACTATTGTAGACCTAACTCACACCCTGCTGACGGTGGCTATTTTGACTGCGACCCAGACAAATGTCGCACAGAGATTTTTGTGATCAAGCTATATACGTGAGAGCAAAAGACCTTGTTGGATTAAGTGACGTACAGAAAGTGTCACCTGGACAGAAAATACCGATTGTAGTGAGGGGACAGCTGAACTGTGACACACAGAATGGTTCCACGCAGCTGTGTGAAATGGATTTGTATCCCTGAGATATAACAATAAAAAAAAAAGGGTTATATATGGCGATAGCTGCACTACTAGTGCCAGCCAGCCAGCCAAGCCAGGAGACAAAAAAAAAAATGTCTTGTAGCCCTTAGAAGGGCTGTTGGGTTCTTGGGAGATCACTCCTGCCTAACAAAGAACTAAATGCAGGCCCTAACACTCTCCCTGAAACACAGCAGCTCTATCCCTAACGACATCCAGACAGCATCTGAGCCGAGCACCGCGGGCAGTCACTAGTATATTCCAGGGTCACCTGATCAGGCCAGCCAACCCCTGCTATCGACATGTAAGGGCCCCACGTGATGCTGGGTGTACCGCAGAGTATCCTGGCTTGTGATTGGCTGAGTTTATAGGTGCCAAAAATGCACAATGCGGAAGTTGCCATTTCCTCGTGCATGGCGAGATACTCGTCCGAGCAGCGAGCACTTACGAGTACCATAATACTCGAACGAGCACCAAGCTCGGACGAGCATGCTCGCTCATCTCTAGCTGTGTTGCTTTGACGCCAAAGATATCGTTTTGCATTGTTTCCAAAAAGTTGGATTTTGGTTTCATCTGACCAGAGCACCTTCTTCCACATGTTTAGTGTGTCTCCCAGGTGGCTTGTGGCAAACTGTAAGCGAGACTTTTTATGGCTATCTTTGAGAAATGGCTTTCTTCTTGCCACTCTTTCATAAAGGCCAGATTTGTGAAGTGTTCGACTGATTGTTGTCCTATGGACAGACTCTCCCACCTCAGCTGTAGATCTCTGCAGTTCATCCAGAGTGATCATGGGCCTCTTGGCTGCATCTCTGATCAGTCTTCTCCTTGTTTGAGATGAAAGTTTAGAGGGACAGCCGGGTCTTAGTAGATTTGCAGTGGTCTGATACTCCTTCCATTTCAATATGATCGCTTGCACAGTGCTCCTTGGGATGTTTAAAGCTTGGGAAATCTTTTGGTATCCAAATCCGGCTTTAAACTTCTCCACAACAGTATCACGGACCTGCCTGGTGTGTTCCTTGGTCTTCATGATGCTCTCTGTGCTTTAAACAGAACCCTGAGACTATCACAGAGCAGGTGCATTTATATGTAGACTTGATTACACACAGGTGGATTCTATTTATCTTCATCAGTCATTTAGGACAACATTGGATCATTCAGAGATCCTAAATGAACTTCTGGAGTGAGTTTTCTGAACTGAAAATAAATGGGTCGAATAATTTTGCACGCCCAACTTTTCAGTTTTATTATTACAAAAAAAAGTTTAAATGATCCAATAAATTTCGTTGCACTTCACAATTGTGACCCACTTGTTGTTGATTCTTCACCAAAAATGTAAAATGTTATATCTTCTTGTTTGAAGCCTGAAATGTGGCAAAAGGTTGAAAAGTTCCAGGGGGCCGAATACTTTCGCAAGGCACTGTATGTTCAGTAAATTAAAGCAAGCATGGTTCCCTTGGAAGCAATATAGGGATTCTCTACCTTTCACTAACATTCTCTTGGCCTAACCTGGATACGTGTTTTCCTGCATTGCTTTCTAATCTGGTTCTATCCTGATTTGCCTTTTTGCTATATTCATAGTATTATCAAAGAAGCTTGATGTCTTTTCTATGAATGGTGGATGGATACATATATTGAATCTCTCTTTTCTCTATTATATCAGGTTATGTTTTGAGTTGAGAACCTGTAATACAATATATATATATATATATATATATATATATATATATATAATACTAGGCTTCTCCTATTAGATATCCTCATTAGAGATGAGCGAATCGCTCAAAATTCAATTTGGATTCAAATCAGCTGAATCAGTCAACTGATTCAATTATGGTCCAAATAACTGTACCCACATCGAAAGTGGTCCAATTGGCCTGAAAAATTTGTGTCCAACACTGTGAGGTCTCTTAGGACTATTTTTTCTCTCTTATCTCACTCTTTTTCTAAATTTTTTATTCATTTCTCTCTCTCGTTCTCTCTCTCTCATTCTTTCTCCTCAAAGTTTACCCGAATAAAATCACCAGAAATTTGGATTTGGATGCAACATTTTTTTTTTAAACAATTTTTTATTTATTTAGCAAAATATGAAAACACAGGATTTGGCTGCAACTTCAGTTTTTACTAAATTTAGGTCAAATCTGATATGTTCAAAATCAATTTGCTCACCTCTAATCCTCATGATTTGTATGTTTTTGTCTGATAGCACACTCATTGTATGACTTGCATCACTTGACACTGATTGTGGATTACTGTTTCAGATTTGTATGCAATTTCTTTTGCGTTCTTTTGCATTTGTTATGTTACAACTTGTTTAAAACTGAATAAGGGTCATTTATCAAAGTGGTGTAAAGTAAAACTGGCTTAGTTGCCCATAGCAACCAATCAAATTTCCCCTTTCATTTTCCAAAGGAGCTGTGAAAAATGAAAGGTGGAATCTGATTGGTTGCTATGGGCAACTAAGCCAGTTCTACTTTACACCACTTTGATAAATGACCCCAAATAATTAAAAAGTCTCAATTTACTGTTTGCCACTAATATTTTGTTCAATTGGACAACATGGTAAAATACTTTCCAACTTTCTTATTCAGTATATTGAGTATTATTACAAGACCTCAAAGCTGTTTTCAAAATGTTTGCTTTGGATTCATTAAAAAGATTGCACATTTATTAAATGTAATTAAGAGCATTGGCTAATGGCTGGGTGATTTCCTAAATGCAGTCTTAAATTTGCTAATCTTTCACTGACAGCTCTTTTTTACTTACTTATGCAATCAATGCAGTACAGACAGAAAAGTGCACACCATATCTTGTAGAGGAACAAAACCTTTCATTTATAGCGTGAAATGTCTTTTTTGTTGAATATAAACAATATTTAATATATCATTTTAAATAATGGTGTGAGACAAAGAACGGTGTGATACAAAATTAAGTAGGTTTTTCTGCACCATTTAGGAAAAAAAATAATTTTTCTTTTTTGTTAGCACTCCAGAGATTTCTTTTCCTATATAGTGCAGCAAAGGCTATGATTAAAGAATAATGTAGACACTCGTGTGCCTACCACTTTTAGTTGTTCTATTTATAGGCTGTCTGCCATCTTAGTTCCTTTTTTTTACTAAAATGCAGATCCCCTAATCCAGTTTACATGTCCTATTATCCCTCTGGCTTTGCAGTGACAGAGTAAATGGAGTCTCAGGACACCCTATTTGCATTATGTGGAGTTCTAGCCAAGGGAAACAAGTGATAGATTATTGACATTGAGCTTCAGTCCCCTAACCTGCAATAACTTTACAAGCTAATGGCAAGGGTGAGCACTGTGGACCTCTATCTCATAGAATACACTGGATATTCTGCACACAGCACTCATAGATAGTTAGGTAGTGTAAGTCAGGACAGTTTTGTAAATTAACAGCAAGTCAGCTATGAACCTATTATATACATCCTCTACTGCTGACTTAGATAAGACAGAAGTGATATTTTCAGCTGCACTCTACGTAGGAATATATACAGGAATAGGAAGGGTGGAGGCTGATGGAAGGGAAGTGAATAAGAGCTGCCAGGTGGGATTTTATAGGTGATAAGGTAATTTTGTAGTTACAGGAAATCAGTCACATCGGACATACTGTACTGATCTGATCTCTACTGTAAGTGTAGAAAACAACAATCCACATAAGAGGGTGCAGAGATGGGACATAAGTGGTAGGAAAAGATTAGGTAACGCAAAGTAATTGGCTCTGAACAAGGAAACAACCTCTGTAACAGAGAATTAATGAAGGAACAGAAGGATTTTAAATAGAACACTCAACAGTGTGATTGCATCTGTCCACACAGCTAGAGACAAGTAAAGTTTTGAAAAATTAGATTTGGTCGATTCACCAAACTTTGACAAGAAATTTGATTTGTAACGGATTAATTTGTCATGAATCACGATAAATCAGGTATACCAAGGACACTCTACCTAATCATATTCATGCCACTTGGAGGCCCAATCTCAGTGTATAGGCTTGAAAGTTAAACTGCAGGTAGATTGCAGGGAGAGTGTATCGCCATGTGCATTATGTTCTAGTGCACCACATTCATAGTTACTCCATTCTGTAGGTACTGTGCTGTCACTATTAAAGGTGTAACTTATCACTGTGCACTGCACCAAGATTCATAACCAATCCCTTCTGGTAAGAAAAAATAAAAGCATACAGCTCCCTTCAGTAAAGCAAAAAACCCATGTGCACATCTGCAGTGCAATGGCTCCTTACTAACATAGTAACATAGTTTATAAAGCTGAAAAAAGATATCTGCCCATTCAGTGCAACCTGTTATTCTGCAAGTTGATCCAGAGGAAGGCAAAAAACCTCTGTAAGGTAGCAGCCAATTTTCCTCATTTTATGGGAAATAAAATTCCTTCCTGACTCCAATCAAGCAATTAGAATAGCTCCCTGGATCAAGGACCCATCTCTAGTAAATATAACCTGTAATATTATTAATTAAAGGGGTTCTCCGGGAATTAAGAAAATACTTAAATATTACATTATTATAAATAAATTCCTAAATAACTTTCATTAGTTATAATGGCTCGTTTTGTCTGGGGAGCAATCATTAGGAGAAATAATATGGCCTATTAGTACAGACAAAACCTGTCCGAATCACACAGGAGGACAAGTTACTTCACAACACTGAGCCAAAGAGCTGCCTCATCTTCCTCTTTACCACTTCTTGTCAGGGATTATGATCCTGAATACAGTTTAATATGATGTTCAGCTGGATCTCTGTAGGAATGGAGTTCATGAGGAAACATGAAGTACAGAGGATGGACAGGATAGACTGTGGTAATGTAGGGCTGCAGTAATGGAGACTGCATACAAGTGCTGCACCCCCACCTCCTCTCTGTACTTCAGATCTCCTCATGAACCCCATTCCTACAGAGATTCAGCTGAAGATCTTATCATCTGTATTTAGGAGCATATTCCCTGTCAAGTAGAGCAGAGAGGAGAATGAGGCAGCTCTTTCCCTCCTTGTTGTGAAGTAACTTGTCCTGCTGTGTGATTAGGACAGGTTTTGTCTGTACTAATAGGACGGCATCCATTTTATTTCCCCTGATGATTGTTCCGTAGACAAAATAAGCCATTATAACTAATGAAAGGTATTTAAGAATATATTTAAAATAAAGTAATATTTAAGTATTTTTAATTTCTTAATTCCTGGAGAACCCCTTTAAGTTTAAATTAATTAATTAAATTCAAGATATACTGAATGACTTCCCATAAACCTCTATATAAAACTGCTCAGCTCCTTTTGCTGTACAGTCATGGCCAAAAGTTTTGAGAATGACACAAATATTATATTTTCACATGATCTGCTGCCCTCTGGTTTTTATGTGTGTTTGTCAGATGTTTTTATCACATACAGAAATATAATTGCAATCATGTTATGAGTAACAAAAGCTTATATTGACAGTTAGAATGAGTTAATGCAGCAAGTCAATATTTGCAGTGTTGACCCTTCTTCTTCAGGACTTCTGCAATTCTCCCTGGCATGCTCTCAATCAACTTCTGGACCAAATCCTGACTGATAGCAGTCCATTCTTGCACAATCAATGCTTGCATTTTGTCAGAATTTGTTGGTTTTTGTTTGTCCACCGTCTCTTGATGATTGACCACAAGTTCTCAATGGGATTAAGATCTGGGGAGTTTCCAGGCCATGGACCCAAAATCTCTATGTTTTGTTCCCTGAGCCATTTAGTTATCACCTTTGCTTTATGGCAAGGTGCTCCATCATGCTGGAAAAGGCATTGTTGATCGCCAAACTGCTCTTGGACGGTTGGGAGAAGTTGCTCTCGGAGGACATTCTGGTACCATTCTTTATTCATGGCTGTGTTTTTAGGCAAGACTGTGAGAGAGCTGATTCCCTTGGCTGAGAAGCAACCCCACACATGAATGGTTTCAGGATGCTTTCCAGTTGGCATGAGACAAGACTGGTGGTAGCGCTCACCTCGTCTTCTCCGAATAAGCTGTTTTCCAGATGTCCCAAACAATCGGAAAGGGGATTCATCAGAGAAA
The DNA here is from genome assembly GCA_900303285.1 of Rhinella marina. NCBI lineage: Eukaryota > Metazoa > Chordata > Amphibia > Anura > Bufonidae > Rhinella > Rhinella marina. Next base: position 73,584 of record ONZH01023324.1, read on the forward strand.
ATGACTTTACCATAGTCCTCAGCAGTCCACTCCCTGTACCTTTTGCAGAATATCAGTCTGTCCCTGATGTTTTTTCTGGAGAGAAGTGGCTTCTTTGCTGCCCTCCTTGAGACCAGGCCTTGCTCCAAGAGTCTCCGCCTCACAGTGCGTGCAGATGCACTCACACCTTCCTACTGCCATTCCTGAGCAAGCTCTGCACTGCTGGTAGCCCGATCCCGCAGCTGAAACACTTTTAAGAGACGGTCCTGGCGCTTGCTGGTCTTTCTTGGGCGGCCTGGAGCCTTTTTGGCAACAATGGAACCTCTCTCCTTGAAGTTCTTGATGATGCGATAGATTGTTGACTGAGGTGCAATCTTTCTAGCTGCGATACTCTTCACTGTTAGGCCATTTTTGTGCAGTGCAATGATGACTGCACGTGTTTCTTTAGAGATAACCATGGTTAACAGAAGAGAAACAATGATGCCAAGCACCAGCCTCCTTTTAAAGTGTCCAGTGGTGTCATTCTTACTTAATCATGACAGATTGATCTCCAGCCCTGTCCTCATCAACACCCACACCTGTGTTAATGGAGCAATCACTGAAACTATGTTAGCTGGTCCTTTTAAGGCAGGGCTGCAATGATGTTGAAATGTGTTTTGGGGGATAAAGTTCATTTTCTAGGCAAATATTGACTTTGCAAGTAATTGCTGTTAAGCTGATCACTCTTTATAACATTCTGGAGTATATGCAAATTGCCATTTTAAAAACTGAAGCAGTAGACTTTGTAAAAATTAATATTTGTATCATTCTCAAAACTTTTGGCCATGACTGTATAACATTGTCAGACTGCATGTTCAATGTGACAGGTCTTCTTTACATTAGAATGTCACTGTCTCTTCTACACTACAATGTACACCGCCATTACTTTTAAATGGGTTGTACCATCTGGACATGTATGGCATATCCACAGACTGTGCCATAAATGTCTGATAGGTGTGGGACCTATTGGACATTTGTAGCATAGCCTGTGAATCTGCCGTAAATATACTGTTGGATACAACTCTTTAATTTATATACCCATTGATTGCTGCAACATTATCTTAAATCATTTCTTATGTAATTTATGTTCTTGTACCTTCTGATGAGCCATTGAATGATGGAGAAACATCTAATTGTAGTGGTCAGTGATACCATGAACCTCCCAATAAACAATTGATGGAGAAACATCTAATTGTAGTGGTCATTGATACAATGTACCTTCTGATGAGCCACTGGATGATGGAGAAACATCTAATTTAAGTAGTAATTGATACCATGTACCTTCTGATGAGCCATTGAATGATGGAGAAACATCTAATTGTAGTGGTCAGCGACAACTTATACAGTGCTGGGATAAGATGTGGATTAGCTATATTTCTGGTAGGTGTTAACATTTCTGTGCATGTAAGTTTTAGTATATTTGACAAAAAAAATGAAGGATTCTTTTGATTATTTCAAAATGAGAATTACTTCGACTAACTGCCAGTTTCTATCAATCAAACAGGTTCAATTCAACATTCCCCATAGAACATCTCCATGGAATTAGATACATTGAGGAACCCACTGAATCAGAAAATGGGCCAATGACAGATGAGTTGCTTTATTTATCTCATTGGATTCACTAATTCTCGTGAATAAAGTATACTGAAATTTCCTTTCAATAGACTTGAAAAAGATCAATGATGGTCTTGCCACTTGTCCGATCTAGTACATATCATATTCAGGAATGAAGCTGTGCAGTTCTTTTTTTTTTTTTTTTTTTTTACTATGGGAGCATGTTAGCGAATGTCTTTGATACAATATTTTGAGACTTTTGAAAAAGCCTGCCAGAGAATTTATTCCACGTATTAAATCAGTCTACTGTGTTCTTAGCTTTGATAATGTGCATTTTACAAGCAATTGTCACCTGGGTTGAAAGTAGCAATTGTCATGTAATGCAGCCTGTGTCACAGCCTGTCATTTGGAGCTTGGAAGAGACTATTGTACAGCGATGTCTAACAAGATAAAATAGCTCTCTCCATTAAGATTAAAGCGTTTAACATTGGCAGTTTCACCTACGCAGCGACAGGATTTCATGTCTATGTGTCATATTTATGGCATTTCCACTAATGTTTCCTAAAGTCAATTATTAAATATAAATTCTCTATTACAGTAGAAAAAAAGGAGAATAAATTGAAATAAGAGTAATAAATGGCTTCTCTCCGCAGTTAAATTGCTGCATTTGATGTAAAATGCTTTGAAGTTGCTGGGATATGATATGGAGATGATACTCTTTGCTCTCTTATGAGATGCAGCAAATGTATTTTGGTGTTTTAGTTTATTCAGTGTGGCAATTTAGATAATTCTATTATGATAATGCGCAGAGCAAAGGCTCGAGTAACTGTAACCATAAATTTGTCTCAATTTGATTCTTTTAACTCCCTCTTTAAATTCCGCCACAACATCACTGCTGCTAGCAGAAGCTCTCTGCTGAGTGCAATGATAGTCCACATTTAGAATTTTTACAGTCCCATCTACCGATCTACACTGATCCCTGTCTAAATCTTATAATTTCTCCTTTTGGCCACTTTAGTACTTGTAACAAAAACAGGAGGAGGTGCAGAACATAGAAGGTGTGCAAATCTTTCCTGATTTTGGCACACAAATACCAATTCAAAATACTGACCAAAACACACAAGTTTGAAAGTGGCCAAACTGGAGAATATTCAGCTGTCAGGAGCATGGACTGACTGGGAACTTACAAGGGTGAAAGTTGCCAAACTGGAGCTTTAATATTCACCTGTCAGAAGCAGTGGCTTACTGAGAATTTACACTAGTTTCACATCTGTGGCACTAATTCTGGCAGGCTGTTCAGTCAGAAAACAGTCTGCCGAAGTTCTCTAGATCTGGCACTGCCAGATGCTACCAGAATGCCCGCTAGTCCTATTACCTGTAATGGGGTCCAGCGGAGATCCAGCTGCAATCCGGCAAAAATTCTGAGAATTGGCTGGATAGAAACTGCTGCACGTAGAGGTTTTTGTCCAGCCGATTCCCAACATTCAATGTTGGATTCTGCCATAAGCCTGTAGCGGACATGTGAAAGTTTCCTTAAAGTGGCCCTGAAAAAGAAAACTAAAATTGGCCCCATTTTGTAGTCAGGTCCAAATTAACAGAAGGTAGGGCCAACACAAGTAGGCAGGGTCAGCAATAGCATATTGTGGCACCGCTCGAAAAGGGCCAAATACCATCATAAAATACTACCCCAGCAGCACAAAATAGATCCCCAAAAACTGCCACTGATATGTAGGGTCTATGGCCAGTCCACCCCTGGTCAGGAAGACTGTGTTCTTCTGTCAGTCAGTCAGTCACTCACACCCAATATTGCTCATGCACAGAGCAAGCCTACACTGTTTGTGATGTCATGTTTTCATTCATGGATTTATAGTGAACCTCCATATAAAATTTGTGGCGCACTCATATACAGTATGTGCCCAAAGCACGCTATGCGCTTGAGCTCTTGCATTCCTTTTACTGTAACAAGAATAAAAATTGATCCTGCTCCTGTCCTTCAGACCACAAAAACCAGCCTTTACCAAACTCTTGAGGCCCCCACCTCGAAAACATTTTTTATTTTATGTGAACTCGCTTACTATGGCCTTCCCTCTAAAAGTGCCCATTGCATTGAAAATAGCTGCAGCTATTTCTCCCGATACACATAGCTCTGCTATGCATGCATGTTTTGTTGACAGGTAGAGAGGAGTACAGCACCTTGCAAAAGTATCTACAGTACCTCTCTTGGTGCTTTTGCTCTTTTGTTGCATTACAACCTGGAATTAAAATTGATCTTAGTAGGTTGTACTATTTATTTTACACAGCATGTCTCCCACATTAGGGATGCAAATGATTAAAAAAAAAAATTTAATGTGCATAAAGTCAATACTTTGTAGACTCAGCTTTTGCTGCAATTATAGATGTAAGTCTCTTGGGGTATGTCTGTGTTAGCTTAGCATATATAACATTCTTCCAGGCAAAACTGCTCCAGCAACTTCAAGTTAAATGAATTGCATTGGTGTACATCAGTCTTCAAGTCATGCCACATATTCTCATTTTGATTGTGGTCTGGGCTATAACTAGGCCATTTGAAGATATTTAAATGTTTTGTCTTAAACCACTCAAGTATAGCTTTAACAGTATATTTAGGGTCATCGTCTTGCTAACTCTGCCCCAGTCTCAAAACTCTGGCAGACTGAGAATTAGGGATGAGCGAACTTTTGAAAAGTTCGGTTCGGTTCGCTTCGGCGAACTTTCTTGAAGTTCGGATTCGTACGAACCGAACCTAAAACGAACCTTGCTATAACGGCTGAATAATTGCTTCTACAATAACGGGAGTCTGATAGGGTATAGTTTCGTTTACTTGCAGTTGCTATTACAATGAAAAAAGTGGAAAAAATCCAAGTGACTTCAACAACGGCGACGCAAAATCTACGCATATTTTAGAATCTACACTAATGCGTACGCTAATGCGAACATTCCCGCACAAATAACGAACATACAGTCTAGCGTTGTCAAAGGTACGCTACTTAACTAAATGAATATGTACGCATTAGCGTACGCATGCACTGCGTCCGCAAACATTCCTACACAAGTAACGAACATACAGTCTAGCGTTGTCAAAGGTACGCTACTTAACTGAATATGTACGCATTAGCGTACTCATATACTGCGTCTGCGAACATTCCTACTCAAGTAACGAACATACAGTGTAGCGTTGTTAAAAGTACGCTACTTAATGGAATACGTACGCATTAGCGTACATTCTCAATAAATATGCGTATATTTTGCGTCGCCGTTATTTTAACCAGATTCGTTACGAACTTTGTCAAAATTCAGTTCGGTGACGAACCGAACTTTTGGGAAAGTTCGTAACGAATCTGGTTCGTTACGGTTCGGTTCGCTCATCCCTACTGAGAATGGTTTTCTTCAAGAATTTCCCAGTATTTGCATGAATCCATGGATCCCCACAAAGTAATGCTGCCACCATCATGCTTCCCTGTGGGAATGGTGTTCTTGGGGTTATGGGAAATGTTGGGTTTTCACCACACATAGCATTTCCCATAATGGCTAAAAAGTTCAATTTTATTCTCACCTACCCACAGGACCTTCTTCCATGTATTGGGGAGTCTGCCACATGCTGTTTTTCTGGTCACTCTTCCATAAAGCTCCGCTTTGTGGAGTGTATGGCTTATAGTAGTCTTAGGCCCCATTCACACGACCGTATATTTGCGGGTCCGCAAAAATGCGGACCTGCAATAATACGGGGGGCCTCCCGGCGTGTGTTCCGCACCACTCAGAACACATGGCCGGGCTCTCATTCAAAATGCCTATACTTGTCCGTGCGTGCGGACACGTATAGGACATGCTTTATATTTTTTGCGGGAGAACTTCCGTGATATACGGATGCGGAATGCACACGGTGTGCATTCCGCATTTTTTTTCTCCTATGGAAAAATGAATAGGTCCGTATGTTCCGCATCTTATCAGCAAAATTGTGCATAAGATGCGGAAATGTACATGCCCTATAATAAGTCTGGTCACGTTGGGAGTTGTACTTCTCTTCTATTATATCCCTCTTCATGTCAACTGATGCCTAATAATAACAATCTGGACATGCTAAAAGTTTATGTTCTCTTCCCACATCCCTTTTATCTATAGTATCTACTGATGCCCTATAATAACTGTCTGGACATGCTGGAAGTTGTAGTTCCCTCCTCTTTTACCTCTTTCCCTGTAATGTCCACTGATAGCTCATAATAAGATCCCAGAAATTCTGAGAGAATGCTGGCACGTGACTCGTACTGCTGTGGCCAGTCATTGGCTGCTGTGGTCATATCCCCCACGTCAAAATAAAAGTTGATACAGCGAGATCTGCAGAGCTGGCAGTGGCGGGGATCAGATAAGTATGATCACCATCCCGGTTCTGGTCACAAGTCGATTTGGCACTATATCTGGGATTGCGGTAAAGTTGTTGGTGGTGGGGCTCCAGTCATTTCTAGTTAAGCCCCTGGTCATGATTTATCATGTAAATCAGATTGATTAAAATATAAACTGTCAGGGGTACAACAGTATAGCTAAAATGTGTCTTGGTGTTAGTTATTGTTAGTCTATAGTCATAGTGCAGACCTTTTCCACTTTAAATACAATTATAATTAATTTACTTACAGCATCCATTGAAGAACTGCAGAACTGCAATGATTTCATGATTATTTTCTTCTTATATTACTTGTAGCTTCAATTACAGTGAATAAATTACTGATTAGCATAAACATTTAATTTCCACAAACACCTTTTTTTTTAAATAAGAATGTGAATTAAGCAGAATCTACAAAATGTATGCGCACTAGTAACTAACATATGTACTACATTAATAACGTTTACCCAGATCTACACACACAAAATTTGAATTCTGACTTTGGGCTTTCTGAATATTATAATAAATTCAATTAAAGATGTATTTGCCCCAAGTAAAATGAAATGACAGACAGTTATCCTGCTATACTACATTGCTCACAAAATAATTCACAAAAAGCCTGGAGTTTTTTTTCCCCTTCTTTGTGCTTTATAGACTTGAAAGTGATATAAGCTTCTGTGCTGTACTGTACACACATCTACACTCCTTTTCTACTGATACCTTATATTAAAGGGGTTCTCCAGGAATTAAGAAAATGAAAATACGTAAATATTACTTTATTATAAATATATTCCGAAATACCTTTCATTAGTTATAATGGCTCATTTTGTCTGGGGAGCAATCATCAGTGGAAACAAAATGGCCGCTGTCCTATTAGTACACACAAAACCTGTCCTAATCACACAGGAGGACAAGTTACTTCACAACACTGAGGTAAAGAGCTGCCTCACCCTCCTCTCCTACATGTCAGGGATTATAATCCTGAATACAGATGATAAGATCTTCAACTGAATCTCTGTAGGAATGGAGTCCATGAGGAGACATGAAATACAGAGAGGACAGATAGGACAGACTGTGGTAATGAGGGGCTGTGGTAATGGAGACTGTATACAAGTGCTGCTGCTCACTATCCATATCATCTGCTCATGGATCATAATTACTGACAAGTAGAGCAGAGAAGAGGATGAGACAGCTCTTTTCCTCAGTGATGTGAAGTAATTTGTCCTCCTGTGTAACTAGGATAGGTTCTGTGTGTACTAATAGGACGGCAGCCATTTTATTTCTCCTAATGATTGCTCCCCAGACAAAACGAGCCATAATAAATAATGAAAGGTATTTGGGAATATATTTATAATAAAGTAATATTTAAGTATTTTCATTTTTTTAATTCCCGGAGAACCCCTTTAAGTGTGAGTTCACGTCATGTTTTCCCATCCTTTTAAGGTATACAAAAAAACGTATGCGTTAAATGGATGCCTCAGATTGATGCCATACAGTGGCATCCATTCACCATAAAGTTCCATTGTAAAATAAAAGTATACTTTTTTTACCATTTAACCTTTTTTTTTTTTTTTTACCGGACTGTGCAGGATAAAAAAAATGTGGGGTGCTGCGTTTTTGTATTTTTTTAGTAACATATACATCAAATGGTGGCAGAAAATGTGATGTGAATTTACCCTAAGATAACTAAAGGTACAACTGGTTTGGCTAGCTGACATACAACTGTGTTTTAGGCATAAGCTTCCTCTTACTTGTTACCCCCACTCTACTCTTTTCTCCCTCCTTCACAGTAGATAATGTGATACCAGACTTGGATTTGATTGGCCAGTCGTTTATTTCACTAAATTATTTAACAAACCTGATTAAATTATCTTATAAAATCATATCCATCCCATAAAACAGTCTATGTAACAAACAGCAACAAAAAAATGGAGGGAGATCTTCAGTTAGGGTCCGGTCAGATGGCCATGTTGTTGCGAATCCGCAAAAATGTGGATCCGCAAAAACATGGATGCCAACCAGTGTGTGTTCCGCAATTTACGCAACACACATGGCCGGTACCCCATACAAAATGCCTATTCTTGTCCACAATTGTGGACAAGAATAGGGCATGTTCTATATTTTTTTGCGATATAATGACACCCATTGAAATGATTGGGGCCGCATAAATCACTCAAAATGATAGCCACAATTTTACAGGTCAGAAGACAGAGAAGAAGGCATTGGACACCAAAATGGATACTTTTTGAATTATTTTTTTTAATAAAAAGCAGTGTGTTTTTAAACAGGCTGTTTGATACCACTGACTACTGTACCATCCATTCAACTCATAGCCATTTAAGTCACTGTCACTTTGACATTACTAATGCTGTTTTGGAGTTAAAGAACTTGAGGAGGGTTGCATCTAGTCCTAGGTCACCCCAAAGTGTCATACATTACTTTTTCAGGGCACTTGAGGCACTTTTGATTCATGTCATATTTTTATTTGGGCTGAATCACATCTGACTGACCGAATTGGTCCTGAAACAAATTTTGGGAAATTTAGTCATTTCAACTCGTAGGTATCCCTCTGAGGAGCATCTTAATAGTCCATACCCACGATAAATCCTCCCCACCAATTTAACATTAATTCCAAGGACTGCCCCACCCCAAATCTACTATTATAAAAAAAAAACACCATCACTCTTGTGCTCAAACATGGATATACTAGAAGAGATAAGGAAGGATTGGAAAAAATGTTATAAGATAAAAAAAATCACTAGTCTCAATTGCTCTCCAAAACACGACAGACACTCTGTTGGTCCCCCAACCTGTCTCTGTTTGCAAGCTATAAGCATAAATGCTACAGCCAATCAGTGACCTCAGTGATCATGTCCTCTAATTTCCGGCATCACTGAGCGTTAAGCAACAGCAGAACAAGGGACATTTTGGGGGAAAAACATCTATCTATCCATCTAATACAAAAATGGACAGCACTTGAATAAAAAAAAACTTTTATTCACCTATATGAGGTTACAATGTTTCAGCTCAACATTAGAGCTTTTCTAAAGCATGATACTATCTATCTAATATATATCCATTAGCATTTAGCTCGTCTTAGTACACATACATACAGCATAACATATTTTTCAGACTGTAAGACGCACTTTTTTTTAGCAATGTTGCTAAAAAGTGCCAGTGTCTTATTGTTATGTAATGGCCCCATGTTGTATTAATCAGCAAGGTCCCTCAGCGCTACTTCAGTGCTTAAGGGCTTGCTGGGGCTGGAGTTTACCAGGATTGCCTATAAAACCATGACTTTCAGCAGAAAGCCCTCACTGTCTACAAAGCTCAGGCAGTAGGGTGAGGGAGGGCTGCTTTAGCCACTCATATCTCAGGATTGGGAGCAGCTATAGACATGATTCTGGTCTTGTTTGAAAGCTGACAGTCTAGGTCAAAATCACACCATTATCTGTATTACTACATCAAGTAATAATGCTGTTAGAAATCAGGTCAGGAATGATAGAAGGTGAAAGTGAAAGCAGGTTTCCCCTGCTTTCCTTCCTGACCTGATTTCTATATCTCCTGATGTAGTAGAAATAACGCTGATCTTGTTTTAATTCTTAGACTGTCAGCTTTCAAACATTATCATAACCATGTCTATAGTTGCTCCTAATCCGGAGATATGAGTGGTTAATGCAGCCCCCCCCTTCTGCCGTTTGTGGTCAGGGGGTTAATGCAATCTTACCCTGAGAGTTTATCCTCGTATTTTAGGCACTATGAAGTATGGGTAGCTCTTTATTCTTATTCTTTTTTTAAATCTTTTTTACTTTTGCAAGCATGATTTAAATAAAATAAAATAAATTTTTTTTTATTAATATTAATTATACTATCTATCTTTGAAATGTTTTATTACATTGTTCTTTCTTGGAGAAGCTCAATCACCCCTGCCTTGTGACCCATGGTGTATGTATGTATATACACATATCTGTGCATGTAAGGGAAGGTTGTATAAGTAGAAAATATTTTTTCTACTTTTCTGTTGTCTAAACTTGGGGTGCGTCTTATAGTCTGAAACTACGGTATATTGTGTATGTACATGAACAGACCTAAAGAAGGATTATTTCCAAAACAACTCTCTAAAATATTTTTTCTCTTCTACTCTTGAACATTTTTACACTCTCCACATTCAGTATAATATAATAATAAAAAATGTGAGAACTTCATGTTTAGATACCCATTTCCCTTTTCAATCATGCAGATTCATCAGTATAGGTTTAAGCAATGTATGACCCTCTACCCCCGGCACAATAGAGCTGTTCACAAGCAATTTTTCCATATCTCATTTTTTTTAATTCACAAGGAGGTTCTGCTGAGTTTAAGAATCTGCAATATCCAATTTCCAGCCTCGTTTCCTGCAAAATCTAATATTGCCAATCTCTAAACTGCTTCAGCATCATCCTGCCTGCTCCCTCTACCTACCCACAGACGAGATTCATTAAATTAATTGAGATGATGAATGATTGTACAGTGCCCTGACTGTTCTTAGCTTTGAGTCTTGGAAAACAAAAGCATATGCGTTGCAACTGCTACTATACAACTGCAATGAAAATGTGTTGTGCGCAAGAATACAGGGCTATATATTTTATCATTTTCTTACAAAAAGAAAGTATAATCACATTTAAAATGAACTGTAAGTAAGGCTACCTTCACATATATCAGTTGTGCCAGGCCAGTTGTTTTATTCTGGAGCCAAATACAACTGATATATGTACAATGCACTTCAGTGAACTGATCTGGCATCTATACACTGACAGCATCGGGACAGAAAAACTGAGTATGTAGCGTTTTCCTGTTTGACGCTATTTGGCATCTGGCGTCACAACTGATGCACAAGACGTATGAGAACAATCTCATAGAAAACTATGGGATCACTTCTGGCGTCTGTTCCCCTCTGGCATTTTCTGCTTCAGACTGGAGGGGAACTGATCCGCATAGCCGGACATATGTGTAGTTGGCCTTACTAGGTACATACACACTTTTGGCTTGCTAAGTGTGTATGTTTTATAAATGGGAGTAAGAAACAAGGATTTTTTTGTGATGCACAAATGATCCTGTTACCCTGTTACACCGCAGGTTCATTGCTAACGAGCGTTAGTGATGATTTATTCTATTCCTGGCCTGTGTTAAGGGCCCTTAAACTTTAATACAAGAACAAGATTTGCCATCCTAGCTACCATGCATCCTCAAATATAACTCTTATGCCCCTTTCACACGAGCGGGAGACTCGCATGTCTCCCGCAACGCATCTGCAGGGCTGGACTGTGCACGGACAGGGATCGCAGAGCATTATATGCGATCCCTGTCAGTGCCGAGTCCAGCCCTGTAGATGCGTTGCGGGAGACATGCGAGTCTCCCGCTCGTGTGAAAGGGGCATTAGAAATCATGTCAGGATTGAGATCTGTAGACAATTCCTTTGTATGAATTTTAAGGGTTATATCCTGGGCTGTGTGACAGCTAGGACCATGGGCTTGTGGAAATGTAAGCTTTAAAACAAGTCCTGGCACTTATCTATATATCCTTTAGTGGGAGATATAGTGATATAAGTATTTCATAGCCATGAAATACCTCACTGGATACTAAAATTTAGTGGCACTTGTATGTGTCATAAGTATAAAAGACCTCCTGCTGGAAATACCAAGGGACACTTATCACAAATATCAATCCTTTTTTGTACGCGTCTGTAACTCCTCCTGCCCATAAACAGTGACCACAGGATAGGTGATAACTTTATTTAACCAGAATCCCCCTTTAAGTTTCCCATACACATTAGACTGTTGGGAACAGACCTGCCATTTTTTAGGGGACCAGTTGACAATATAATGTGTATCAGGAGCTCCTGAATCTCCCCCAACATATGCCACTGGTGGAGAGAAGCATCAGACATGGTGAATTTCAAAACCAGGTGGAGATTTATCACGTCCCTGCGCCTTTTTTGGCATAACAACCTAATGAACGCACAGTCACAGCGATGTGCAGCTCCACAAGGCGCCGGCAGATCCCAATATAACACGCCGCTTTCATACATTGGATTACAGATATAAGCTTATCGCCAAGACGTATAAATTCGTGTGGTGGTAATCAAGTGGTTAATTTACTACTTAATACTATACTGCATGGCTTGAGAGCTGACACTATCATTGGCTACCTAGGTACTTGGAGCTTGGTCAGTGCACTTGACCTCCAGTTCCATCCATAGTCATGGGGTGGATGGGGTGGAAGGGATGAGACCCTAATTTCTGTTTTTTTTTTGTATTTAATATAGAACAGAACTACAGGCAGTGGTTTGTGAGGTTAGAACTTTACTGGATTTATTATTCAGAGAACATTTAATTATAAATACTCTTAATTTACTTGAAATTTATCTCAGTATTTATTTACTTCTGTGCATGTGTGAATGGGAAATGTCAAATAATGTGTTCTTGAAGCTCAAGTATTTTTTTTCTTTTTTGTTAACAGTAATCTTCATTTTTTCTAGTGAAGATCAAAAATGCACACTTCAAGATTATTCTTTTTCAAGGAAGACGGGATTCTGGGTAAATAATTCCTTTTAATTAAAGGAAATGTTTGCTTATATTACATTGAGAAAATCCATGGAGTTTGTTTGCCGTCCCTTCGTTACTCTGTGTTGCTCCTGTTAATTAAACAAACGAGTCTCATCATTATTCTTTGGAGATGCTGTTAATCTGGGAGGATAACGCAAGCTGTCTTTATGCCAATGTTGAATTTATTGCTTTGGGAAGGCTGGGAGCAGAGCTGTACTTGGACATTAAGACTTGAAGATACTATGTCTATTATGATGAGAAGCATACAGAGATCACACTGTTTGCTTTGCGATTGCTATGGAATCACATAGCTTCCTCAGAGATAAGGAAATATGTGATTTGCTTTGATATCAGTTGGTAGGTTCTGGAAACTTGAGTAAATTGTATTTGTTTAGTAGGCAACAATCATATATTTTACAGTATAATGTCTATGATTTATTAAATTAGGTAAATTGAAGACTATGGGACCCACCTGGGCTGATGATTGAAGGAACATGCATTCATAAGGATGCTCATTCCTGAGGAAGGAAGTGGTTTGTCGAATAACAGAATCCTTTATGTGAGAATTAATATAGTGCGAATTTGGAGCCCTTAACAAAAGGAGTTATGCACCATTGTTTTTTAAAGGGCATCTGTCAGCAGATTTGAACCTATGAAACAGGCTGATCTGTTACATGTGCGCTTGGCAGCTGAAGGTATTTGTGTTTGTCCCATGTTCATATGTGCCCGCATTGCTGAGAAAAATTAAGTTTTAATATATGCAAATGAGTCTCTAGGTGCAACGGGGGCATTGCCATTACTCCTAGAGGTTCAAGTCTCTCTGAAACTGCTGCACTCTCTCCAGTTCGGGGCACTATGAGAGATTCCCCGTAACTCTCACAGTGCACCAAAATGAACAGAGTGGCAGGTTGGGCCTGCAAGTTCTAGAAATAGCTGAGTGCTGTACTCGCCTGTCTCTGGACCTCCTGGACAGATGAACGGAGTTGAAATGCGCATGCTCAACCTGCCATTCCGTTCATTTTTGGGTGCTCGGATGGGCATGGGGTAGGTGTTCTCATTATCGGTGGGTGTTCCAGTAGTAGGACCAGCACCGATCTAATAGTTATTTCCTATCCACAGGATAGGAGTAAACTTTTAACAACCGGAATACCCCTTTAACACTTGAAATATGTTGATGTTTTACTGCTTTTCTGAGAAGAGAGTTGGAATTGTGAATCTGAACACAAAAAGATCAAAAAGCATAAATAGCATTTCTGTTCCTCAGTCTTCCAGCGAAGGTTTACAGTATTATGTTTTCCATAATTATTCAGGGCAATAACCCACTTTTATTTCTCATTCCTGATTTACCTTTGCGTGTTTTAATACCCTCTCAGTGTGCCATTTGTATATTCTTTGTTCATTTCTGACAAAGCGCACTTGTTCATCAAAATAACATCACATTTACTGTATCAATGCAGTTGGCAGCTTAACAGTCTTCCTGCTGACTCATATTCTCTGAAAATCTGGCTTCACTTACGAATGAGAGATGAATACTTTTTTTTATACCTTATTGAAAATAAAGCCAATGAAATATTAACTACATTTTAGTGCTGGGCATATTTTAACAATCTTTGAGCATTGTTGCTAATGGGAATGAAAACCAAGCAAAGCATTATGAATGCCTAGAACATACAGGTCTTGACCAAGAACAGTGTCTATAAGATTGCATAGGATTAGACAAACATGGTTGTTTCAGCATACCTCCCAAGTGTCCCTCTTTGGGAGGGACAGTCCCTCTTTTTGACCTAAGTCCCTCTGTCCCTCTTTGATCCTTAAATGTCCCTCTTTTTGTCCTGGAGAACTAATGCATAATTGTGCATTAATAAATTTACTAAATTGCTCCTTACTAAACTATCTGTTTGGTTTCTACCTGTATATTAGAGCAGAACTTCATTATTTGGTGCAATTTGGACCTTAAAATATCTATAATCTGATAATTTATGTGTTTATCTTTATATAAACAATGAAGCGCAAGGAAAAAAAAAAGGCCGCAGGGGCTCCAGTAATTATGATTTGGGCGGAGTTAGAGGCGTGGCCTAGTATAAAAAAAACTGCCGTGATGCGCGCTGCACACATTGTCCCTCTTTGCAATTTTCAAAAGTTGGGAGGTATGGTTTCAGGGAATCTGACAAATATATGTCAGGAATTTTACAAAAGTGAGTTTCTCAGTGTGAAATACAAGAAGCTCTGTGGCCTTAATCATTTATTTTATTTTATTAGCATATTCTGAGAATGTGCCAGATTTGTTTTTGAAAGGAGTTATTCAAGCATTACTGACATCAAATCTATTTAGACTTTAGATAGTTCCACGATATCTGACAAGGCGCGTGGCTTTGTGGAAAGTGGGCATAAGCTGGCAGAAAAGTATAAAGATGCAACGCCATATGCCAAAACCTGCCAAAACCTGCTGTGCCTGAAAAGTGGATTTTTTTAACCTATTTTGTTGGTGTAGCAGGCATTTGATGCACATTTATGAACCTTATGCACCATTTTGTGTGATTTGTGCTATGCCCTACAGTTGACAATTAATAAGAGGTACAAAGATGTTTCGCAAATGGACCAATATTTTTGGCCAGGTTTGTCATTGAGACTTTTTGTCAAAAAGTTGTACAAAAGTTGCAACTTACTCCAGTCCCCTAGTGGCACATAAACGGAAGGAACCTTTATAATAAATCAAATTACAAATTACAATTTAGACAGATGAATGGGGAATCATTATATATTTCCTGTGACAAAAATTTAAACATTTGGTGAATTTTCACGAATAAGTGACTAAAATAAGATGCATTATCCTGTTTGCCCTAAATTTATCATTCAACATCAGCCACTGTGATATATCTGAAACATTTTTAGACTGTAGTCTAACGGGATAATATTTCCAAGTGTGCAACTTTTTGGACTTTTCCGAGTGTTTGCTTGTTTTGAAGGCATTTTTTAGAACAAATTAATTAAATGTAATACTCCATTTGTTAAATTTGTTGCATGAATTATTGGAGTTGAAAGTCTAATCATATTACAAAGCTTCCAGCACTTTGAAGAATACTAGGGGACTGAAGTGCACAAGTGATTTTTCAAAAGAGCTGCAATAATAAATATGGCTAAAAATGCAGCTCTGCCTACAAAAATCCTGTCTTTCCCTTGGTAAGTGTAAACTGCCGGCCATGGCACAAATCTCCCTGGTAAATGTAAGTTGCTTGGCATGGCACCAACCATCCTACAAAAGGCTCAGATACATGGCACAAATGCCTACTTCACTGACAGGGTCTGCTGATCAACTGAAGAGGTTATGACTCTCCGGTGAGCGCTGTGGCCTTGTAACAGAGGCTGCTGTGCGTCGCTGTTCCCCTGATTACCGCCGCCGACCTGGGTGTCGTGTTCAGCGGTGATCTGCTGCCTGTGTTTCCCGTTCACCGCTGCAGTCCTGGACTCTGTCTGTGTAAGTGCTGTTGCTCTGTGATCCGCTCCAGAGTTTCCATTCAGCCCTGGCTACAACATCCTTGTTCCTTGCATCACTCCCTCTGGGTCGGAGCAGGTTTGATCTTGTGACCATGTTAGATCATGTGGTTTGATCATGTGACCATGCTAGATCATGTGAGTGGATCATGTGACCTCGTTGACCAACCCTGGCTCTATGTATGTGGCTCAGCCCTCTTCCCAGATGCCTCAGTGTCAAGGTCCTTTGTCTTGCCTTAGGTTGTGCTTGTTTCTGTTTGTGTTCCAGTGTTCTGACTCCTGCTTGTGTTACCGGACTCCGCTACCCGCCTGATCCCTGCCTGCCTGCATTGACTCTCTCGTCGCCGACCCCCGATTGCCTGACTTGTACCTGTGCCGCCTGCCCTGACCCATAGCCTGCCTGACTTCGCCTCTGACTCATCCTACTGTCCTGCATTGTTGCTTCTGGCAATGACCCGGCCCTCTGACCACCGCTGTATCTCTGGTACCTTCGCAGGTATCTTCTGGTCCGCCTGGAACAGCTGCCTCATGTTCCAACCCTCCTCAAAAGGTAGCAACCTGGTATTCCCCTCGGAAAGTCTATCGCCACCATCAGGGGTATTGTGAAGATTGAGGGGTTCACTTAGACAACGCCCTTAGAAGAGGTAGGGCACAAGGCACAGTGGGTTCACACCCGCTGGTTTGTGACAGGCCTCTTCCTAGGCCTGTGAGGTCATGTACGTAGGTACAGCTCAGTCCCATTAAAGTGAATGAAGTGAATGAAGCTGAGCTTCAATACCAAGCAAAGCTGCTATACAATGGATGGCACTGTGTTTGGTAAGCTTTGAGGAGGCTGTGGTGCTCACAGTAGGCTTCCTCAACCATTTGATCAGATGATTCCCACCAATATGAACAACCGGAAAAACCCTATAAGATGGGTTTAAGTTCCTTTTTATACTTTTAATGACAATTTCGTTTTTAGGCCTTGTTCAAATTTTCATTTTTCATGGGCATGTGCTGTCCATGCAAAAATGCGGATTGATTTTAATGCATTTGTTCACACATCAGTGGTTTTCCACTGACCCATGGTCACAGAGACATGCACTAATTTTACATAGTAACATAGTTTATAAGGCCAAAAAAAAGACATCTGTCCATCTAGTTCGGCCTGTTATCCTGCAAATTGATCCAGAGGAGGAAAAAAAAAAAAAAACCCAGTGAGGTAGAAGCCAATTTTCCTCACTTTAGGGGAAAACAATTCCTTCCTGACTCCAATCAGGCAATCAGAATAACTCCCTGGATCAACAACCCATGTCTAGTAGCTATAGCCTGTAATATTATTACATGCTGGAACTGCATCCACCATCACCAACTGCTCAGGCAGGGCCATAAATGCGGACCAAACGTTGAAGTCTACGGGTCTGTGAAAAACCACTAACACAATATGGATGGCATCCATGTTCTGTTGGTGTTTCAGGGACAATTGGTATGAGAGGCTCTGGAAATTAATTTTCAGCTGGGCATTGACCGTGAAATATGGATGACACATGGAGGGAAAAAAACTGACTCATGGATCAAACAAGGACTCTCTACAGATAGCTTTACGGGTGACACATGGATAGATTTTCCTTGGATGTCAAACGGACACAGGAATGTGAATGAGGCCTGAATGTTAAAGGGTTTATCCAACCCCTATAATGAACCCCCATCACCCCCCCAATGCCCTGGCCCCTTGTATACATTATACTTACCTGCCCCCCAAAACCTGTGTCACTGCATATTCCCGTCGCTCGGGTCAAAACATTTGGTGATGGGGGGAGCTGCCAATAGCAGGCCGCGATGGGGATAACCCTCCCTAGCATTGCGGGTCTTCCCCGTCGCGGTCTGCTATTGGCTGCTCCCCCTGTCCCTAGATGTTTTGATCTGAGTGACGGGCAGATGAGGTGGCCATGAAGGGATCCGGAACGACGAGGTGCTCGGGAGCAGGTAAGTATAATGTATATGAGGGGCCTGGGCATGGGGGGGGGGGTCATTATAGGGATTGGATAACCCCTTTAAAGAAGACTTGAGGGTATTACCAACCTGCTTTATACACACTGATCTTGACATTAAAATTATATATCAACTTGGTATTAAAAGCTGACTTTATATTTCTCAATATGTCTTTTATGATTACAGTCACAGTATATGCTGTATAGTCTCTAAGGGGAGGGAGAGTTTACTTTCCTGACAAACCATCAGCATGTTTTGGGAAGATGTAACGTTATAGCACAGGATAACCATCATTTATTCATTTGCTCAATATATATGTCAGTGTTTTGTCATACCTTTTTTAGGATGCATTTCACTCAATTGTTTGAGTAGTGTTTCCATATCACGGCAAGGTGAGTATAGCTACAGCGATAACTGCAACATTGTGACAAACAAGGAAAATATCCATGTATTGTATCGCCTGTCTATTTTTTCATGATGATAGTGTATCACACAGGGCTGTGAAACTGTTAAACTACAAGGTCAATGCAACGACCTTGAAAGTTAAGTGGAAAAGACCCCCCCCCCCCAATATCTCCTTGAAACCTTCTCCCAACCACTTTTTGTTATAGGAATTAAATTTTCATGAGATTTCGAGTACCCAACCAACTTCTCCAGTAAAGTATAAACTGCATCTGACGTTGCTCCGCTGCGCTGAGTGACACATCCGTTTGGAAAGCTGCTTTTTTTTCTTTTTCTTCAAGGTGATTGATGTAATTTTCTATTAGACTGACCTTTGCTGGAAATGTTTTGACTGTAATGATTTCCTGTCCACTTTACTCAGCAGTCAGAGACCTGCTCCCGCTAACAGATGTTACATTGCCCCGGAGAAGTGGGCTGTGAAGGAGAGAGGAGGGACACGTGGATGGCTGTGGCATAGAATGTGCTGGATTTCCCATATATAAGATATAGTACTATCTATAAACAGAAGTGGGATCTTCCTTACATGAGGTCAAATACGACTACTCTTCAGGATGTTTAAAGAATTGGTTATGCCAAACAAATGTCTTATTTTCAGTGGGGATTGCTGATCATAGTTCTGGTTTTCATGATGGAAGAGGAGAGAGATATAATAAATGCAATGATTTTAAATGGATAATGCTTAAAGGTGTTTACGTCATAATTACTGTAGGGATGGGCGAACCCAACTGCAAAGATCGGGTTCGTACCAAACTTACCTCGGGTACCCGAACCCGAACCCGAACCTGGACTTTTTCACTGAAGTTTGGGTTCGGTTTTCAGGTGATTCCATTATTTTCTGTTATAACATCGTTGTATCGGAAAATAATAGCATTCTTAAGACAGAATGAAAAACAATATGGCCATTTAGGGGTTAGAAAAAAAAAATATGCGTGATGAGGTCACCACATGGGAGAGTGCAATGACGTCAACACACACATTGCAGGTCCTTTGGCAGGTCCTGTGCAGAGAAGATAGAAGAAGCTGCTGCAGTGCGATCAAGTGGATGTTTTTTTTTGTTTTTTTTTTATACCCTAAATGGCCATATTGATTTGAAAAATATAAAAAAATGAAAATCAGACATCATAAAGTACACGACTAGTGGGGAGCTAGACATCACACACATCATAAAGTCCACGAAGTGGCCTTTGATCCGAATTTCAGGGAAAATTTGATTCGCCGCAAATCTGAATTTCCTAATGCTTTGTGATAGTGAATAGAGATGAGCGAGTAGTGTTCGATCGAGCCGGTATTCGATCGAATACTACGCTATTCGGCATACTCGATTTCAATCGAGTATAACGGCGATGGCGCACTTAGAATTCGTTTCCCCTCCCACCTTCCCTGGCGCTCTTTTTCCACCAATCAACATGCAGGGGGGGTATGACAGGCACGCTGAGTACGCTGGCAGCGCGAAAACAGCGTCTACATGGATTGGCTGGAAAAACCATGTGACCTCGAATAATAAAAACTCAGCTCTTCCTGCTCGTACGCATATGCTGCGTGAACTTAGTCAGGGACAGAGGCTGGAGAAGGGACAGACAGGTTTTAGCAGTTGGACAGGCAGGAGCGTGATTAAAAGCCCTTATCAGGGCTACTATAGTGCACTACAGTGATAGCTTTACTACAAGATACACTTTACAGAGAACGGCTGCCGTATTCAGGGATAGCTGCTGGAGTAGGGACAGAGAGAGGCATTAGTGGTGTATTAGGTGCTCTGCTACATACCAAACTATATTTGGCACTACTGTTCAGCGTTCTTTTTGGCTGAAAAACCCTGTTATATAACTAGTGTGTATATGCACCATCTGATCTGGCAGTATACGGCTGTGAATTTTATTTTATTTTTTTAAATACAGTTTATTTGGCTCTAGTGTTCTGGGTTCTGTGTGCCTGCAATACCCTTTTTGTATACCAGGTGTAAATACCCACCGTCTGTTCAGTTAGTACACGGCTGTGTACCTTGAAATATACAATATCTAGGCCATTTAATTGGCCACTGTACTGTGCGTTCTCTTGCTAAATTATTTCACATACCTGGTGTAAATACCCACCGTCTGTTCAGTTAGTACACG
The DNA here is from genome assembly GCA_900303285.1 of Rhinella marina. Classification (NCBI taxonomy): domain Eukaryota; kingdom Metazoa; phylum Chordata; class Amphibia; order Anura; family Bufonidae; genus Rhinella; species Rhinella marina. The sequence goes on from ONZH01023324.1 coordinate 94,169, forward strand.
GCTGTGTACCTTGAAATATACAATATCTAGGCCTTTAATAGGCCACTGTACTGTGCGTTCTCTTGCCTAAATTATTTCACATACCTGGTGTAAATACCCACCGTCTGTTCAGTTAACTACACGGCTGTGTACCTTGAATATACAATATCTAGGCCTTTTAATAGGCCACTGTACTGTGCGTTCTCTTGCTAAATTATTTCACATACCTGGTGTAAATACCCACCGTCTGTTCAGTTACTACACGGCTGTGTACCTTGAAATATACAATATCTAGGCCTTTTAATTGGCCACTGTACTGTGCGTTCTCTTGCTAAATTATTTCACATACCTGGTGTAAATACCCACCGTCTGTTCAGTTACTACACGGCTGTGTACCTTGAAATATACAATATCTAGGCCTTTAATTGGCCACTGTACTGTGCGTTCTCTTGCTAAATTATTTCACATACCTGGTGTAAATACCCACCGTCTGTTCAGTTACTACACGGCTGTGTACCTTGAAATATACAATATCTAGGCCTTTTAATTGGCCACTGTACTGTGCGTTCTCTTGCTAAATTATTTCACATACCTGGTGTAAATACCCACCGTCTGTTCAGTTACTACACGGCTGTGTACCTTGAAATATACAATATCTAGGCCTTTAATTGGCCACTGTACTGTGCGTTCTCTTGCTAAATTATTTCACATACCTGGTGTAAATACCCACCGTCTGTTCAGTTACTACACGGCTGTGTACCTTGAAATATACAATATCTAGGCCTTTTAATAGGCCACTGTACTGTGCGTTCTCTTGCTAAATTATTTCACATACCTGGTGTAAATACCCACCGTCTGTTCAGTTACTACACGGCTGTGTACCTTGAAATATACAATATCTAGGCCTTTTAATTGGCCACTGTACTGTGCGTTCTCTTGCTAAATTATTTCACATACCTGGTGTAAATACCCACCGTCTGTTCAGTTACTACACGGCTGTGTACCTTGAAATATACAATATCTAGGCCTTTAATTGGCCACTGTACTGTGCGTTCTCTTGCTAAATTATTTCACATACCTGGTGTAAATACCCACCGTCTGTTCAGTTACTACACGGCTGTGTACCTTGAAATATACAATATCTAGGCCATTTAATTGGCCACTGTACTGTGCGTTCTCTTGCTAAATTATTTCACATACCTGGTGTAAATACCCACCGTCTGTTCAGTTACTACACGGCTGTGTACCTTGAAATATACAATATCTAGGCCATTTAATTGGCCACTGTACTGTGCGTTCTCTTGCTAAATTATTTCACATACCTGGTGTAAATACCCACCGTCTGTTCAGTTACTACACGGCTGTGTACCTTGAAATATACAATATCTAGGCCATTTAATGGCCACTGTACTGTGCGTTCTCTTGCTAAATTATTTCACATACCTGGTGTAAATACCCACCGTCTGTTCAGTTAGTACACGGCTGTGTACCTTGAAATATACAATATCTAGGCCATTTAATTGGCCACTGTACTGTGCGTTCTCTTGCTAAATTATTTCACATACCTGTGTAAATACCCACCGTCTGTTCAGTTACTACACGGCTGTGTACCTTGAAATATACAATATCTAGGCCTTTTAATTGGCCACTGTACTGTGCGTTCTCTTGCTAAATTATTTCACATACCTGGTGTAAATACCCACCGTCTGTTCAGTTACTACACGGCTGTGTACCTTGAAATATACAATATCTAGGCCTTTTAATAGGCCACTGTACTGTGCGTTTCTCTTGCTAAATTATTTCACATACCTGGTGTAAATACCCACCGTCTGTTCAGTTACTACACGGCTGTGTACCTTGAAATATACAATATCTAGGCCTTTAATAGGCCACTGTACTGTGCGTTCTCTTGCTAAATTATTTCACATACCTGGTGTAAATACCCACCGTCTGTTCAGTTACTACACGGCTGTGTACCTTGAAATATACAATATCTAGGCCATTTAATTGGCCACTGTACTGTGCGTTCTCTTGCTAAATTATTTCACATACCTGGTGTAAATACCCACCGTCTGTTCAGTTAGTACACGGCTGTGTACCTTGAAATATACAATATCTAGGCCATTTAATTGGCCACTGTACTGTGCGTTCTCTTGCTAAATTATTTCACATACCTGGTGTAAATACCCACCGTCTGTTCAGTTACTACACGGCTGTGTACCTTGAAATATACAATATCTAGGCCTTTTAATAGGCCACTGTACTGTGCGTTCTCTTGCTAAATTATTTCACATACCTGGTGTAAATACCCACCGTCTGTTCAGTTACTACACGGCTGTGTACCTTGAAATATACAATATCTAGGCCTTTTAATTGGCCACTGTACTGTGCGTTCTCTTGCTAAATTATTTCACATACCTGGTGTAAATACCCACCGTCTGTTCAGTTACTACACGGCTGTGTACCTTGAAATATACAATATCTAGGCCTTTAATAGGCCACTGTACTGTGCGTTCTCTTGCTAAATTATTTCACATACCTGGTGTAAATACCCACCGTCTGTTCAGTTACTACACGGCTGTGTACCTTGAAATATACAATATCTAGGCCTTTTAATAGGCCACTGTACTGTGCGTTCTCTTGCTAAATTATTTCACATACCTGGTGTAAATACCCACCGTCTGTTCAGTTACTACACGGCTGTGTACCTTGAAATATACAATATCTAGGCCTTTTAATTGGCCACTGTACTGTGCGTTCTCTTGCTAAATTATTTCACATACCTGGTGTAAATACCCACCGTCTGTTCAGTTACTACACGGCTGTGTACCTTGAAATATACAATATCTAGGCCATTTAATTGGCCACTGTACTGTGCGTTCTCTTGCTAATTATTTCACATACCTGGTGTAAATACCCACCGTCTGTTCAGTTACTACACGGCTGTGTACCTTGAAATATACAATATCTAGGCCATTTAATTGGCCACTGTACTGTGCGTTCTCTTGCTAAATTATTTCACATACCTGGTGTAAATACCCACCGTCTGTTCAGTTACTACACGGCTGTGTACCTTGAAATATACAATATCTAGGCCATTTAATTGGCCACTGTACTGTGCGTTCTCTTGCTAAATTATTTCACATACCTAATTATATACCCAAATATTGTATTTGCAACCAAAAAAAAATAAAATGCGGAGGGGGGCTAGCGGAATCGGACGTGGACGAGGACGGGGCGCGGAAATGCTGTTGGTGGCCTTGTTGAAGCCAGTGGGGATACAATGCGTGCTGGTGAGGGTCAGCCAGGATCACACTTATCCAGAATCCCTGCCTTTATGGGACAGTTAAGCAGGGGGCGAGTTACACCGCTGTTGAGGCCTGAGCAGGTTGAACAGGTGGTGCAATGGATAGCCGATAGCGCTTCCACACAGTTGTCCACCAGCCAGTCATCCACACAGTCTCACTCTGACCCTCCTTCCTCCACACCTGGCCAACAGAGTCATCCCACCCTTGACCCCTCCCAGGAGCTCTTTTCGGGTCCTTTTTCAGATGTGCCGGAAGAATCCCAGGAGCTAGCAGAGGAATTTGTTTGTAGTGATGCCCAAACACTTGAGTTTTCGCCATCTCCTGCTGATGTGGACCCTGAACCAGCATCTGTTATCATGAGCGATGATGATGATGAGACGCAGATGCCATCAAGGGAGGCTGTTGGAATGTCCAGTGGGCAGGAGGAGGAGCAGAGTGAGGAAGTGAAGAGGAGGTGGTGGATGACGAAATGACCGACCCCACTTGGCCAGGGGTGATGTCCAGCGAGGAAAGCAGTGGAGAGGTGGTTGGTCTGCGCAGCACCGAAAAAGGCAGCAAGAGGCAGAGGGATGTCCAGAGGCAGAGGGATGTCCAGAGCAGAGGGATGTCCAGAGGCAGAGGGATGTCCAGAGGCAGAGGGATGTCCACAGGCAGAGGGATGTCCAGAGGCAGAGGACAGTCCAGACAGAGTAGTGAGGCCACAGCCAGCACGGCCGAAGCTGTTCCCCGGCAGCGGGCAGTCGCGTGAAGCTCCCCCCATCGAGGCCTCGTACTTCTGTGGTGTGGAGATTTTTTAATGTTTGTGCGGATGACAAACTGAGCGCGGTTTGCACACTCTGCCACTCAAAACTGAGTAGGGGCTCTGAGAAGAGCAATCTGACCACCTCAGGCATGCGGCGTCACTTGGAAGTCAAGCACTGGGCTGAGTGGGAGAGAGCAAATGCAATACAACCTGCGCCCGGTCCTGCTGCCACTGCCTCTTCCCCTTTGTTGTGTGCTGCCACTGCGGTCCAGACCTCCAGCCAGGACACCTCCACATCTGCCTCTGCCTCGGCTACTTTGGGGCCTTCTCCTTCAGCCTCCCCTTCCCCCGCCTCTTCGCCTGCACCTTCACACTCCTCGTCCCATCAACTGTCCATCTCGCAGGCGTTCGACGCAGGCGGAAGTACGCCTCGAGTCACCCCCAAGCCCAAGCCTTAAACTGCCCACATCTCCAAACTGCTGGCCCTGGAGATGTTGCGTTTAGGCTTGGTGGAGACGCAGGCCTTCCGCGACCTGATGGCGGCTGCCGCACCTCGCTATTCCGTCCCTAGCCGCCACTACTTTTCCCGGAGTGCCGTCCCCGCCCTGCACCAGCACGTGTCGCGTACATCAGGCGGGCCCTGAG